>CM038682.1:162754606-163020176 GCA_021605205.1 Aegilops longissima
GTTGTCGTTTCTTAAATTTTGGGGATGCGATGCTTATGTGAAAAAGCTTCAACCTGATATGCTCGAACCCAAATCGGACAAATGTGTCTTCATAGGATACCCAAAAGAGACTGTTGGGTACACCTTCTATCACAGATCCGAAGGCAAGACATTCGTTGCTAAGAATGGATCCTTTATAGAGAAGGAGTTTCTCTCGAAAGAAGTGAGTGGGAGGAAAGTAGAACTTGATGAGGTAACCGTACATGTTCCCTTATTGGAAAGTAGTTCATCACAGAAACAGGTTCCTGTGACGTCTATACCAATTAGTGAGGAAGTTAATGATGATGATCATGGAACTTCAGATCAAGTTGTTACTGAACCTCGTACGTCATCCAGAGTAAGATCCGCACCAGAGTGGTACGGTAATCCTGTTCTTGAGGTTATGTTACTAGACCATGACGAACCTACGAACTATGAAGAAGCGATGGTGAGCCCAGATTCCGCAAAATGGCTTGAGGCCATGAAATCCGAGATGGGATCCATGTATAAGAACAAAGTGTGGACTTTGGTTGACTTGCCTGGTGATCGGCAAGCTATTGAAAATAAATGGATCTTCAAGAAGAAGACTGACGCTGACGGTAATGTTACTGTCTATAAAGCTCGACTTGTTGCGAAAGGTTTTCGACAAGTTCAAGGGATTGACTACGATGAGACTTTCTCACCCATAGTGATGCTTAAGTCTGTCCGAATCATGTTAGCAATTGCCGCATTTTATGATTATGAAATTTTGGCAAATGGATGTCAAAACTGCATTCCTGAATGGATTTCTGGAAGAAGAGTTGTATATGATGCAGCCGAAGGTTTTGTCGATCCAAAGGAGCTAACAAAGTGTGCAAGCTCCAATGATCCATTTATGGACTGGTGCAAGCCTCTCGAGTTGGAATAAACGCTTTGATAGTGTGATCAAAGCATTTGGTTTTGTATGAGACTTTTGGAGAAGCCTGGATTTACAAGAAAGTGAGTGGGAGCTCTGTAGCATTTCTGACATTATATGTGGATGACATATTGCTGATTGGAAATGATATGGAATTTCTGGATAGCATAAAGGGATACTTGAATAAGAGTTTTTCAATGAAAGACCTCAGTGAAGCTGCTTATATATTGGGCATCAAGATCTATAGAGATAGATCAAGACGCTTAATTGGACTTTCACAGAGCACATACCTTGACAAAGTTTTGAAGAAGTTCAAAATGGATCAAGCAAAGAAAGGGTTCTTGCCTGTGTTACAAGGTGTGAAGTTGAGTAAGACTCAATGCCCGACCACTGCAGAAGATAGAGAGAAGATGAAAGATGTTCCCTATGCTTCAAGCATAGGATCTATCATGTATGCAATGCTGTCTACCAGACCTGATGTGTGCCTTGCTATAAGTCTAGCAGGGAGTTACCAAAGTAATCCAGGAGTGGATCACTGGACAGCAGTCAAGAACATCCTGAAATACCTGAAAAGGACTAAGGATATGTTTCTCGCTTATGGAGGTGACAAAGAGCTCATTGTAAATGGTTACGTTGATGCAATCTTTGACACTGATCCGGACGATTCGAAATCACAAACTGGATACGTGTTTACATTAAAAGGTGGAGCTGTCAGTTGGTGCAGTTCTAAACAAAGCATCGTGGCGGGATCTACGTGTGAAGCGGAATACATAGCTGCTTCGGAAGCAGCAAATGAAGGAGTCTAGATGAAGGAGTTCATATCCGATCTAGGTGTCATACCTAGTGCATCGGGTCCAATGAAAACCTTTTGTGACAATACTGGTACAATTGCCTTGGCGAAGGAATCCAGATTTCACAAGAGAACCAAGCACATCAAGAGGCGCTTCAATTCCATCCGGGATCTAGTCCAGGTGGGAGACATAGAAATTTGCAAGATACATACGGATCTGAATGTTGCAGACCCATTGACTAAGCCTCTTCCACGAGCAAAACATGATCAACACCAAGACTCCATGGGTGTTAGAATCATTCTTGTGTAATCTAGATTATTGACTCTAGTGCAAGTGGGAGATCAAGGAAATATGCCCTAGAGGCAATAATAAAGTTATTATTTATTTCCTTATATCATGATAAATGTTTATTATTCATGCTAGAATTGTATTAACCGGAAACATAATACTTGTGTGAATACATAGACAACCAGAGTGTCACTAGTATGCCTCTACTTGACTAGCTCGTTGATCGAAGATGGTTATGTTTCCTAGCCATTGACATGAGTTGTCATTTGATTAACGAGATCACATCATTAGGAGAATGATGTGATTTACCTGACCCATTCCGTTAGCTTAGCACTCGATCGTTTAGTATGTTGCTATTGCTTTCTTCATGACTTATACATGTTCCTATGACTATGAGATTATGCAACTCCCATTTGCCGGAGGAACACTTTGTGTGCTACCAAACGTCACAACGAATCGGGTGATTATAAAGGTGCTCTCTGGTGTCTCCAAGGTACATGTTGGGTTGGCGTATTTCGAGATTAGGATTTGTCACTCCGATTGTTGGAGAGGTATCTCTGGGCCCACTCGGTAATACACATCACTTAAGCCTTGCAAGCATTGCAGCTAATGAGTTAGTTGCAGGATGATGTATTACGGAACGAGTAAAGAGACTTGTCGGTAACGAGATTGAACTAGGTATTGAGATACCGATGATCGAATCTCGGGCAAGTAACATACCGATGACAAAGGGAACAACGTATGTTGTTATGCGGTTTGACCGATAAAGATCTTCGTAGAATATGTAGGAGCCAATATGAGCATCCAGGTTCCGCTATTGGTTATTAACCGGAGACGTGTCTCGGTCATGCCTACATAGTTCTCGAACCCGTAGGGTCCGCACGCTTAAAGTTACGATGACGGTTATATTATGAGTTTATGATTTATGATGTACCGAAGGTTGTTCGGAGTCTCGGATGTGATCACGGACATGACGAGGAGTCTCGAAATGGTCGAGACATGAAGATTGATATATTGGACGACTATATTCGGACACCGGAATGGTTCCGGGGGTTATCGGATATATACCGGAGTACCGGGGGGTTACCGGAACCCCCCAGGAGGTTATTGGGCCTCATGGGCCCAATTGGTGGAAGAGGAGAGGCGGCCAAGGGGCAGCCGCGCGCCCCTCCCCCCAAGTCCGAATTGGACAAGGAGGGGGCGGCGCCCCCCCCCCCTTTCCTTTCCCCCTCTCTCTCCTTCCCTCTCCACTCCTAATCCAACAAGGAAAAGGGAGGGGCGCACCTACCCCCCCCCCCTTGCTCCTTTATATACGGGGGCTGGGGGGCACCCTAGAGACACAACAATTGATTTGATCTTTTAGCCGTGTGCGGTGCCCCCCTCCACCATAGTCCACCTCGATAATACTGTAGCGGTGCTTAGGCGAAGCCCTGCGTCGGTAGAACATCATCGTCGTCACCACGCCGTCGTGTTGACGAAACTCTCCCTCAACACTCGGCTGGATCGGAGTTCGAGGGAAGTCATCGGGCTGAACGTGTGCTGAACTCGGAGGTGCCGTACGTTCGGTACTTGATCGGTCGGATCGTGAAGACGTACGACCACATCAACCGCGTTGTGCTAACGCTTCCGCTTTCGTTCTACGAGGGTACGTGGACAACACTCTCTCCTCTCGTTGCTATGCATCACCATGATCTTGCGTGTGTGTAGGAATTTTTTTGAAATTACTACGTTCCCCAACAGTATGGCGGGTCACGGCTTATGATATAAGCCGTATGTCAGTTATGGTAGTTCAAATCTATCAGTAAAATTTTTGCTAAGTGATGGACAAACATATTTCACAGTTTGGAGGTATAATTTTGGATCTACGACTGGTAAGAAAATGAAGTAAAATCCTAAACTTAAGGTGGCGGCGGCAGAGAAGTTCGTACAATCAGATGAGATCTGGTATGAAAGAAAGGTATTTTGATATTAAAAATGAGTGCTAAGTGGTTATTGCACAAGTTTTGTACTATGTTCAGATTGGAAGATGTTCGACTCAAAGAGGGGAAACAAAGAACAGTGAAGAACGGCAAGAACACCGACGAACTGCCCAAAATCTAGTACATATCTGAAACCTGGGGAGATGAGCACTTACAGATGCTGAGGAACAGCGGTGGCGCGCCGACGCTCTCTGGTCTAGTCAAGTTGATGCAACGGCCTAAGTTGGTGCAATGGACGGAGGTCGACGGTGGCGGAGCTCGAGCACGTGTGTGGCGTCGTGGAGAAGATGAAGACGAGGAGGCAAGGGGGAAATGGAGACCCCGGTCCCTATTTATAAGGCAATGGATAGATGGCATGCACGAGAATTGAGGAAGCAAAAAAATGATTATGTGGCCGCATGGGCGCCTCGATATTCGGAAGAACCGTTAAAGATAAAAATCTGTTGAAGATATTCTGGGCTTCGTGCGAAGTTGATGCAAGATGACGTCATGGAGGGTTAACATGTTTCTGTGAGCTGACGTCACGGCGGGTTATAGCAAATTCATAAAATTGACAATGAGAGATTCTGCTAAGTTGAGTATTGAAGATTGATGTGAACAAGTTCAAATCAACCCGGGGCCTAATGTTGGGGATATAACTATTGGGTATGAAACGCCCAGGAGATGGCGGGTCATACCACTGGCGACTTATCAATGAAGATGGCGGGTCATAGCAAGCCCATTGACGGCCCAAGACCCAGAGGCGACTTGAGGCCCAAGGGGATGAACCGCCACATGTATAACTTGCATTGTAAGGCAAGCTTAGTTAGTCACCGAGCCAGACACGTTGTGTATGAGCCGGCCGGGACTCTGTAAGCCGCTGGGTATCAACCTGTGTATATAAAAGGGTGACCCGACGGCGGGTTAACTCAAGAAACAAAAGATCGAGAACTAGGTAAAGCGCATTCGCTCCTTGGTAATCGAAACCCAAGCAATACAATCCCAAACTGGAGTAAGCCATTACCTCCACCGCGAGGGGCCGAACCAATATAAACTCTTTGTGTCCTTTGTCCCGATTAACCCTTTAAGCTAACCTAGTTGCGATGGCTCCACGACTAAGTCCTTTCGCTAGGACATCTGCCATGTTAAGTCCACGACATATTGGATGCACTAAAGCAGAGGTAGAATCAGACTGCTTGTTTGCGGTGGAGACACTTCGGAGCATGGATGATTATATGGGGCCTGACAGTGCTGTCGTAGCGGAATGCAAGCAATTGTCCATCGACTTTAACAAACTTTCCTTCAAACATTGCTTCAGAAAAGCGAACCAGGTAGCAGATGAGTTAGCAAAACATTGCTTTAGTATAAGAGTTCATGGTTCTTGGGATGACTAATCCCGGACTTTACTTCTCATCTCCTTGTAAACGATGAGCATTATTTAAGGAATAAAGTCTAATTTAGATCAAAAGAAAAGTTGCCATTGATCAAGTTGTTAGTGCAAACTGCAAAACTTCCCATCTCAAGGTCCTTGTTCAAAACCTCCTTATCGCACCCCCGACACCTTCTTTAGCTGCGAGCACGACTGTGCTACATTGCAATGCACCATTTTCAGTTTAAATTCAAACTTTTCAAACGGTAACAAAATTTCAGGGGGCAACCGAATTTCGGATAGCCAACCGGTTAACGGGAAACTTGACCCAAAAAACCCTTGGGACTGACCATTGAATCAACTTAATGCTACAAATTAAATTGTGTAGAACAATGTACCATAAAAAATTTCTAATTTTTCTATGTCTAGTCACGCAAATAGACGAATCACTCACGTAGTTCTGGCTTCTGGGTCACTTAGATAATTCAGATGTGAAACTTACATAAAGTGTACTCCCTCCGATCCATATAATACGGATCGAAGAGAGTATCATGATTGCATTGTTTATTTGCGGCACTTTCTCTCCACCCTGCGGAAAAACATGCTTCTCACGAATTACGGTGTAAACTGTGATCGAAACTTCTACACATCCTTCTCGAAGATCGGCTCAGTGAGCTTCAGACCCCAAGACATGTCTTCGCAAGCCCGGACATGAGGCACCAGATCACTAGTGTCGAGGAGTTTGTCGACTTCTTTCCTTGTGCACTCGAAGTATGGCGGCCCCTGAGCACACGGCTCCATGGACATGGCCCGTTTGCACGGTGGGTCGGGCACCTTCGGGTTCTGGTCCTCCGGCTTGAACATGATGTATGGCGTGAGCCCACCGAGTGCGGTGCCGACGTACCCGAACGTCGACCAGCCGCTGGTGACGATCTTGTCGGTCATGCTCAGCAGGTACATCTCGGCCAGCGCCTTCATGTCCTGCATCCGGTGGAACATACGCTGGTGCTCCTCGCGGCTCGGCTGGTGCACGCTCACCACCTCTCCGTTGGCGCTCGCCGACCGCCAGTACATCTCCTGGATGCTGTCGTGGTACCACCCGTTGAGGCCCGTCACGAGGACGGCCCTGGACCGCGCGCCGGCCGTCGTCGGCGGCCGGCGCGGTGCTCCTCCCGCGCTTAGTGGTACCACCCCCGGCAGGAGATGCTCTTGGGAGGTGCACGCGAGGATCTGATCCAAGATGTGCTGGACCGGCTTGTCGTCCTTGACAAAGGCCCTGATCTGAATGCCCAGCCGCTCGTCGGCGCCCTTGAGGTAGGAGTCGTAGAACCGGGTGACCATGCCCCAGACGTCGTTGGTCGGGTGAAGAAGATACCGCGAGATGATGTAGAAGACGGAGTCTTTCCGGGGGAACATCCGGTGGAGCTCCTGCTGGTACGCCGGGTTGAGGAAGAGGACGGGCGAAATGTAGCCGTCCGTCCTCATGACCACCCACTGGACCCGGTGGAGGAACTGCCGGTGGTCGTCGCAGTAGGCGAGCTTGTTCTCGACGGACGCGGCGTGGTCGAGGTGCATGTACACGAACCGGTGCTCGGACGACCCGCCGGTCTCGTTCCGCAGCGTCACGTTGCCGTAGCTCTCCGCCGCGTCCTCGCCCAGGTCCTTGTAGCCCTGGAGCGGGAAGTCGAGGGGCAGCAGCCACGTGGTCCCCGGGAAGGGCTCGCAGAAGAGGTCGCCCATGGTCTTCCCCCGGTCGACGAGCAGCACGCGGTCGGTGAGCATGGCGTAGAGGAATGCCGAGGCCGCGGCGAGTATCCGGTTGCCGAGGCCCCGGTAGGACAGCAGCACGAGGTAGCTGCAGCCGTCGACGGTGTCCACGTCTTTTACCCCAGATTTCAGCCTGTCGGAGGCTCTCCGGTACGCCTCCGTGCCCGGACCGCAGCGCCGCTGCAGCGCCTCCTGCTGCCGCAGCCGGTCGATGAGATACGGCGTCGGCGAGCGTGTCATGTTCTTGCGGTAGTGCACGGACTGGTACCGGCTGGCGCATGATTGTTGGTCGAATCCTGGAAGGAGAAGGCCCCCAAGAAGCATGTCTTTCTTGGATGATTCTGCAGCTGGAATGGAGCATAATTTAGTCAGAGCAACCACGGGCGTTCGTAGCATGAAAGAACCAAACTGATAAAAGCCTAAACAGTTTGGGCGTCACTGGGAAGAACGCGAAAATTTCAATTACCTAAGCCGGCCACGGTGGATTTGATCCACACCGCCGGCGCGTCGAGGCGGCCACTGAAGATGAGAAGGATGGGCGGGATCGTCATGATCAAGGCCAGTGCCACCGCATTCGCCGCGGAGCTCCATCGCCTGGGGTTGACGATGGGCGCCTTCTTCCCAGTGCAAGGCGAGGCCTCCTCAACCTCCAGCCAGCTCGACTCCTCTCTGCTGCATTTCTTGTCCATCTTGGGTTAGCTTTCTCTTGCAGTGGCTTCCTAGCTACGTGACCTTAAGGGAACCGTCTCTTCGTGTGTAGATTTGCTCTTGAGATCTGTACTTGAGGAAGATGATGAGTTGACCGTCACAATTTTTTGCTAGACTTGGCGCCAGAGTAACCGCAAGTTGCCCTCGTTGGTTAACGGTGCGGTGCTAGATGCGTGTAGTTGGCTCATTGGGCTGGTTGAATCGTTTGCTCACTTCTTTTCAGGGAATCAGTTGTTAAATGGACAAATCGATGGAAGCGCCGCGACATTGCATTCCACCCACGTTCGATGTAGTACTGGTAGTTCGATGCAATCTACGATACATTAACTAGCGCATCGGCCGGTGCCCGGTGAATTTGAGCACATGGTGCACGCGCGCACATCCGTTGATGGCTTTGGTGGAGACTGCGAGAGAGGTCAACTGGGCGACCAAATAAGCCAAGGAAGCACACGAGGGATGGAAATAGAAATGGGAATGAAAGAAATTCAGTGCTACCGTATTTCTTTCTATAAAAGAGTTTATCGGATGTGAAAACAAATGTAGAAATTCTGAGGAGAAATGCGAAAAAGGATGTGGCTCGGTCGAAAGAAAGAAAGAAAACTGAATAGAAATATTTGCATAGATCTTACATAGCAAATATGCCCATGCGTTGCAACGGGAGACAAAAAAAATTATGCGCTAGCCAAATAAGTATAACTCAATACCCTGATATATGAGCGTACTCTATTTTAACATAGTGGCTCGCCATGTTGCCACTGACTTTTTTTCTCACCCTCGCCGATGATGGTCGCGATGTCCATGTTATCACAATGCATTCGACGTGGTAAATCCCAAGACTATGAGCTTGCCAGTGCATGCCACGCTTGTCATTATGTTGTGCAAGGGTATGTTTAAAACTTTAAAAACAAATATCATCGACCACGAATTACTCCCAATGTCAAGACATATAAAGACTCACGAAAAACTAATCAAATCCTAGACATAAAAACTAATCACAATGAACAGTTTTTTGAATCGACATTTTTTTTGAAATTTTGGGTTTTCTCAAAAAAATCACAAACATTAGTCTTGTTTACGAACATTTTTTAAATGCATGAATAGTTTTCGTACTCATTAACATTTTTTGACTCAACGAACATTTTTTGAATCAGTGAACTGTTTATAAATTGGGGAACGATTTTTTTATTATTAATTTTTGTGAACATTTTCTAAAAGTTCATGGACATTTTTTTAAGATTCCTGAATATGTTTTGAATAAACGATTAGTTTTTTCAAAATTGTGAACATGATTTTATTCCCGATCAGTTTTTATAAATCGTGATTTTTTATAATTTGCAAAGAGTTTTGCAAAACCACTAACATTTTTAATATGCGAAAAATTTATGATTTCCTAAATATATTTTTAATTCACATATATATTATGATTTCTCGAACATTTTTTTAAAGTCGCAACTTTTAAAAATTGAAATTTTCAAATTAATTTAATGAAGAATAAAAATGAATGAGAAAAGAAAAGACAAAAAACGAATTGAAAACAAACAGGGGAGTGCAGCCCCGCACATGGGCCGGCCCATGGATGCATATATGAGGAGGACATGCGTGAGAGAAAAGGGGAGTTAAAAAGTTCGGCTAATGGAGATCGAGCCCTAGTCGCCTCGCTAGAGGATCAAATATCAATGCGTTAACCAGTCTGCTGCTTACGGACCTGCCTTATATCACTCTCGCCCTTTAAAATAACGTCGCGGCACGGCGATTTTGGATCCAAAAAATTAAATTGTTTTCTTCACTTATACTCCCTCCGTTTCAAATTACTCATTGTGGTTTTAGTTCATGACGAGTAATTTGAAACGAAGGGAGTAGATGTCATAGTACTTTTTTGGACGGATCACCAGAAGCGATAGACGCTTTAGCATTACTAGGAAACATGCCCGTGCATTGCAACGGGAGAAAAAATATCATAACTCTATCCCAATAAGCATGGCTCAAGACCCCTAATAGATCCACCTCCTCTAATTCGACACGACACCCGACTGTGTCATCACTTATCCTTTTTCTGACCCTGCAAATGGCCACCATGATGCCCACCTGATGACAAAGCTTTAAATGTGGTCAATCCTAAGGCAATGGGTTCGCCACAGCATGTCGCACCATTCATTGTGCCCACGCAAGGAAATGTTCAAAACTTCAACAACTAATCTCGGCAAGCTACTCCTTGCACCTGGTTCGTACACCTCACCTCATACTTCTCCTCTATTTTGTATGATCAAACAATTATTATTATCAATCAGTGTTAGCCCAGTCAAGGAGGTGGGTCGCGACACATCACCTGAGATGAAAGGCTCGTCAATTGTGAAGTGAGAGGGAAGGATGTAGAGGTCGGACGTCACACGGCGAGTTGCACGGCAAGATGTGACGCGGATGTTCGTGCTTCCCTTTGTAGGAGAGGATATTTAGTGCCACATTCACATTGATATGGTGAGCGGCAACCATGGTTTGTGTGTGTATAATCCATAACAGTGTATATATGTGCATCATGTATGTATAATGTTGCTTCTATCGGCTAGTAATGTACATCAAGGGTAGCATCAAAACGCCGAGGCTTCGCTCAAGGCACTTCTAGTTGGGCCGGCCCACGTAGGTGTCGCTGTTTTCCTTTTTCTTTTTGTTTCCTTTTATGTTTTTTTCTTTTTTTCAAATAGTTGTTCTAAAATTTAAAATATTGTTCAGAATGACAAAGAATGTCCTCCTTTCAAAATATGTTCATAATTTCCTAAACTGTTTGCATTTTATAAAATATTTCTATTTTTGAAAAAAAATCATGCATTTAAAATCTTCTTTACAGTTCAAAATTTGTTCTGTGTATAGCACAAAATGTTCAATGTAAATTTACATATTGTTCTCTGTATATTACGAAAAATTGTTCAATGTGTATCTAAAAATTGTTCTCTGTGTATTACGAAAATGTTCAACTTACATTTAAAATTTGTTCAATAAGTACCTAAATGTTGTTCCACATATATCACAAAAATGTTCAATTTTTATTTAAAATTATTCAGAGTATATAAAAAATTCAATGTATATTTGAAATTGTTTGTCGTCTATAAAAAATTCAATAATTATTTGTAATTTCAAAATTTATTCATAGTTTCAATGATTGGTCACGTTTTCCAGAAAATGTTTATGTTTTAAAAGTTACTCAAATTTCTAAATTTATTCACGATTTTCTAACATTATTCAAATATTTTAAGGAAAATCGTTCACATTTTTTCCCGAGAATTGTTGAAAAAATAAACAGATATGTGGCTGTACATACTACTTTAAATTTTACGCTGTCAACGGGTCGAGCTAGGCGAGTTTTATACCGACTGGTGGCCATGAAAGGAATACATTGGTGATTGACACTAGCTGGTCGACGCAGTTGTCGATCGAGGCATGAGACGTGTCATGCACCACACGCACCCGGCGGACGGACCGGGCCCCTCCTACTCCAGGAGCCGGAGCCGCATATTTCATAAGGCCCCGGTAGTCCAATGCCGCGTGCCCTGATTCGACGTTCTCGGAAGTATCCGATTTCTCGCTTGATTCAATATCCAGCCATCTCGTTTTAGGCCCCTCTTTCACCTTACCCACTGTTTGTTTATCTCTGAAGTGGCTTGTTGATTGTCTACTTACTGACGTATATAAACTGGTAGGATTCGTCGCAAAGTTGCAAGGTGGGACTATTATTTAGGTGCATTTAATTTTTTCAGAGGCGTACTCACATGCCTTCCGGCCCACAAGAGAAATTTTGTGTTGCTCAGTAGGGATGGCGTACGTGTGTTTTTACGTGCTCAACCTCGTGACCGAGTTTCTAAAAGAAAACTCTCACGACCGAGCAAGCCATGTAGCAGTTACAAAAAAAGTTCATGCATTTTTCTCAGCCAAAGAATACGTGTGTGCCTGCTTTTAGTTATAGTATTTATAACGCTGAAACCGAACAGCCATACTGATAGAAACAGTTGAATACAACCCCTTCTTTTAGGGATCAAATCCCAGGCTCGCATCATTTTTTTTATTTTTCTATTTTATTAATCCAAACGCCCACACAAAGCCGCATGAGCCAGGTCGACCGACTTTCTCAAGAAATAGAAAAACCTCGCGACCGAGCAGTTTCAGGAAGGTTTGTGCGCTTTTTTTTAGGAAAAAAGACTTCGTGAGTCGCTGCTTCAAGTTAGTACTTATTTTTCCGAATCCTGTATCTATCGCAAGCACTACTCTAGCCCGACTGGCAGAAGCACTTGAAACAAACCCCTTGTTCCAGGGATCAAATCCCACATACGCATCGTTTTTGTTTATTTTATTTTATTAATTCAAACGTCCACACATAGCCGCATGGGCCAGGAGCCCCGATGGGCCGTACTTTGTTTGAAGCGCACATAAATGAAATTGTCCTCTACAGGAGAAAGTAATTTTAGTACCACCTCGGATACGCACGGTGGAAAAAAAGCCGATAGACAAACGTCCACACATAGCCGCATGGGCCAGGAGCCCCGATGGGCCGCACACGTCCACACATAGTCGCATGGGCCAGGAGCCCCGATGGGCCGCACTTTGTTTGAAGCGCACATAAATGAAATTGTCCTCTACAGGAGAAAGTAATTTTAGTACCACCTCGGATACGCACGGTGGAAAAAAAGCCGATAGACAAAATTCACGGGAAGAAGCGTACATTTACGGGAGAAAGTGTATTACGACGGTGAACCTACGGAGTCAATCCGTGGTTTATTATTAGGGATAGATAGCACAAATACCCGTGCGTTGCAACGGGACAAAAAAGTGTCTTTCAATTTTAAGGAAATACACATTTCAAAATCCAACCAATTGCACCATTAAAAAAGTATATATTTTGATTCCATTGTAATTTCTCATTCTCTCTACTCTTCATCCCTTCGACTCGGTATCCCTCTCAGATCTCAAAGATTGACATCGGTGACATCCAGAGTTGAGGAATATCTTAGTTGTCAGCAAGCCCTAGTGTGCTCCAATTACCTTCTCTGTTAAGAAATATTTATGGCATGAACATTAAACTATGATAGTAACGACAAACAACAGCACAAATTGTATTACGACGGGAAGAAGCGTACATTTACGGGAGAAAGTGTATTACGACGGTGAACCCACGGAGTCAATCCGTGGTTTATTATTAGGGATAGATAGCACAAATACCCGTGCGTTGCAACGGGACAAAAAAGTGTCTTTCAATTTTAAGGAAATACACATTTCAAAATCCAACCAATTGCACCATTAAAAAAGTATATATTTTGATTCCATTGTAATTTCTCATTCTCTCTACTCTTCATCCCTTCGACTCCCGGTATCCCCTCTGTATCTCAGCATTGACATCGGTGACATCCAGAGTTGAGGAATATCTTAGTTGTCAGCAAGCCCTAGTGTGCTCCAATTACCTTCTCTGTTAAGAAATATTTATGGCATGAACATTAAACTATGATAGTAACGACAAACAACAGCAAGTAAATATAATCGGTGCTCATTCAGTATTCTTTTTTTTTTGCAATTGATAGTACACATAGCAACATTCAACAGCTTCCGATAGGTGTAACCATTAAAAAAAGCAAATAGACCAAAAACCCTTACCTAGAGAGCTCCCTTCCTCATAGCAGATCCAGCAGCGGTGCAACAAAATCCCCGAGACATCTCCCTTATCCACAGCAACGCTGCTAATGATCAACCCACCACCGCCAGCCCGATGGTAGTGACGCTAGTTATTCAGAATGAGGTTGTGTGTTCGATTCTTTGCGCCAGCAATATTTTTGCTTCGATGTGTCTTAAATGGGCCAGGATAGGTGGGTGGCGCACGAGCTCGGCCCAGGCGGTGCAAACTCCAGCGATATGGAAAACGAATCAGGTCGGACGTGCTATTAGTACCACCTCGTTTATAACGATTTTGTCTATACAAATCGTAAAAGCGTATTACGACTGGACGGAAGCGTATTGTGACGGTGAACCCACGGAGTCAATCCGTGCTTTATTATTAGGGATAGATTAGGGATAGGGATTAGGGATAGGTATTACGGATTAGGGATTAGGGATTAGGGAATAGATAGGGAAAGAACTGAGATCTTTTTTCCTTTATCAAACAAAATCTCAACGTAAGATCTCACAAATATAGCATTGACTTAGACATAACGAAATCTCAGTTGACTGAGATTTAGCAAAGACTATAGAAGAATATAGCTGCAAATAAACATAGAACAAAAATGATGCGGTTAAGGATACAAAAGCGAAACTTTGTCAAAATTCAAAACCCCCTTGAACTACAGAAATAAAACTACCAAGCCAATAAACATGATCACTTGTTAAGATGACTACATGTCTGTAAGTTGTTGCAAGACTTGGTGTCGAGAAGTGGAAATAGCCAAAACGGAGAAGGGCAGCGTTGAGTCCATGACACCAGTGTTGTCGTGTTTGCGAGGAGGTGAGGAGGGCATGTAAGCAAACATTGAGGATAGGCATGCTACAGATAGTGGAGGCTGCTAGGTTCTGTTTGCAGGGGCGAAGCCAGGGTTTAAGTATAGGGAGATGCAAACAGACAACTCCTGCAATGATGCTACATGTTTATAGTTTTTCATTAATGAAACCCTTGCACTTAATTATGAATTAGCTGAGTGACCCATAACTAAGTGTTCATATGCTCTTGCGTTGAAACTAAAGTACTAAACCAAAGATCTTAGTTAGGATACAATGTGTTGGATGTGAAACAGTTGTTTGTAAAGGTGGTTTTTTGTGTTTAGTGTGTTGGATTGCTAAACTCGTGTTTTTTTCCTAGGCAAAATATGGTAGGCACCAAAATTGCGGCTGCACTATGACAAGTTAGAGCATCTACAACCGGAGCCCCCATATCTGCCGCATAAGAAAGACTGCAAGGGCCTGCACAAATTTGCTTGAAGACATCCCCTTCCATGTCTGCCCTGCCCTATTCCTCTTCTCTTTTCCGCCTCGTCCGCACAGCCGCCACTCTAGTTCCGCCAACGTCGTCCCCAACACACAGCTTCTGGAGGCCCCAACACACAACGTCGCTAACCGTGCTGCCATCAGAAGCTGCCCCGGTACGTCCAACTCCCATAGATATACACCTCACACTCTATGTGTTCAATGAAATGTCAAATGAAGGAAATATGCCCTAGAGGCAATAATAAAGTTATTATTTATTTCCTTATTTCATGATAAAATGTTTATTATTCATGCTAGAATTGTATTAACCGGAAACATAATACATGTGTGAATACATAGACAAACATAGTGTCACTAGTATGCCTCTACTTGACTAGCTCGTGAATAATAGATGGTTAAGTTTCCTAGCCATAGACATGAGTTGTCAGTTGATTAACGGGATCACATCATTAGGAGAATGATGTGATTGACTTGACCCATTCCATTAGCTTAGCACTTGATCGTTTAGTATGTTGCTATTGCTTTCTTCATGACTTATACAAAGTTCCTGCAACTATGAGATTATGCAACTCCCGTTTACGGAGGAACACTTTGTGTGCTACCAAACGTCTACAACGAATCGGGTGATTATAAAGGTACTCTCAGGTGTCTCCAAAAGTATATGTTGAGTTGGCATGAATCGAGATTAGGTTTTGTCACTCCGATTGTCGGAGAGGTATCTCTGGGCCTTCTCGGTAATACACATCACATAAGCCTTGCAAGCATTGCAACTAATGAGTTAGTTGTGAGATGATGTATTACGGAACGAGTAAAGAGACTTACGTAACTAGATTGAACTAGGTATTGGATACCGACGATCGAATCTCGGTAAGTAACATACCGATGACAAAGGAACAACGATGTCGTTATGCGGTTTGACCGATAAAGATCTTCGAGAATATGTAGGAACCAATATGGGCATCCAGGTTCCGCTATTGGTTATTGACCGAGAATGGTTCTAGGTCATGTCTACATAGTTCTCGAACCCGTAGAGTCCGCACGCTTAACGTTTCGATGACAGTTCATTATGAGTTTATAAGTATTGATGTACGAAGGTTGTTCGAGTCCCGGATGAGATCACGGACATGACGAGGAGTCTCGAAATGGTCGAGACATAAAGATTGATATATTGAAGCCTATGTTTGGACTTGGAAGGTTCGGATGAAAACAGGAGTTCTTTAACACAGGGGTTACGGAACCCCGGGGGTCTATGGGCCTTGATGGGCCATAGGGAGAAGAGGAAAGGGCGGCCAGGCAGGCGCCCCCCCTCTAGTCCGAATAGGACAAGGAGAGGGGGGGGGCGCCCCTTCCCTCTTCCCTCCCCAATCCTATTCCAACTAGGAAGGGGAGTCCTACTCCGTGGGAGTAGGACTCCTCAGCGCCTTTTGGCTGGCCGCACCCCCTGCTCCTTTATATACGGGGCAGGGGGCACCCCATGACACACAAGTTGATCTACGGATCGTTCCTTAGCCGTGTGCGGTGCCCCCTCCACCACATTCCACTTCGGTCATATCGTCATGAGCTTAAGCGAAGCCCTCGCCGTGAAGTCATATCGTCGCGGAGCTTAGGCGAAGCCCTGCGTCGGTGGAGTCTCATCATCGTCACCACGCCGTCGTCTTGACGGAACTCATCCCCGACGCTTTCGGATCGGAGCCCGGGGATCGTCATCGAGCTGAACGTGTGCTGAACACGGAGGTGCCGTACGTTCGGTACTTGGATCGGTCGGATCGTGAAGACGTACGACTACATCAACCGCGTTGTTATAACGCTTCCGCTTACGGTCTCGAGGGTGCGTGGACGACACTCTCCCTCTCGTTGCTATGCCATCACCATGGTCTTGCGTGTGCGTAGGAAATTTTTGAAATTACTCGTTCCCCAACAATGGCATCCGAGCCAGGTTTTATGCGTTGATGTCATATGCACGAGTAGAACACAAGTGAGTTGTGGGCGATATAAGTCATACCGCTTACCAAAGCATGTCATACTTTGGTTGGCGGTATTGTGAGATGAAGCGCCCGACCGACATTACGCCAGACGCTTACGCGAGACTGGTTTCACCGCTTGAGCACTCGTTGCTTAAAGGTGACCGCGGGTGTCTGCTTTCTCTCACTTTAGTTGAACTGAGTGTGGCTACGCCCGTCCTTGCGAAGGTTAAAACAGCACCAACTTGACAAACTATCGTTGTGGTTTTGATGCGTAGGTAAGAACGGTTCTTGCTCAGCCCGTAGCAGCCACGTAAAACTTGCAACAACAAAGTAGAGGACGTCTAACTTGTTTTTGCAGGGCATGTTGTGATGTGATATGGTCAAGACGTGATGCTATATTTTATTGTATGAGATGATCATGTTTTGTAACCGAAGTTATCGGCAACTCGCAGGAGCCATATGGTTGTTGCTTTATTGTATGAAATGCAAAAGCCATGTAATTGCTTTACTTTATCACTAAGCAGTAGCGATAGTCGTAGAAGCAATAGTTGGCGAGGCGACAACGATGCTACGATGGAGATCAAGGTGTCGCGCGGTGACAATGGTGATCATGGCGGTGCTTGAGATGGAGATCACAAGCACAAGATGATGATGGCCATATCATATCACTTATATTGATTGCATGTGATGTTTATCCTTTATGCATCTTATCTTGCTTTGATTGACGGTAGCATTATAAGATGATCTCTCACTAAAATTATCAAGAAGTGTTCTCCTGAGTATGCACCGTTGCTAAAAGTTCAGAGTGCCCGGACACCACGTGATGATCGGGTGTGATAAGCTCTCGTCCATCTACAACGGGTGCAAGCCAGTTTTGCACAAGCGAATACTCAAGTTAAACTTGACGAGCCTAGCATATGCAGATATGGCCTCGAACACGGAGACCGAAGGTCGAGCATGAATCATATAGTAGATATGATCAACATAGTGATGTTCACCATTGAAAACTACTCCATCTCACGTGATGATCGGTTATGGTTTAGTTGATTTGGATCACGTGATCACTTAGATGACTAGAGAGATGTCTGTCTAAGTGGGAGTTCTTAAGTAATATGATTAATTGAACTTAAATTTATCATGAACTTAGTCCCGTAGTATTTTGCAAATTATGTTGTAGATCAATAGCTCGCGTTGTTGCTTCCCTATGTTTTTATATGTGTTCCTAGAGAAAATTGTATTGAAAAATGTTAGTAGCAATGTTGCGGATTGGATCCATGATCTAAGGTTTATCCTCATTGCTGCACATAAGAATTATGTTCTTGATGCACCGCTAGGTGATGGACCTATTGCAGGAGCGGATGCGACGTTATGAGCGTTTGGCTAGCTCAATATGATGACTACTTGATAGTTTAGTGCACCATGCTTAAACGGCTTAGAATCGGGACTTCAAAGGCGTTTTGAACGTCATGGACCATATGAGATGTTCCAGAATTGAAGTTAATATTTCAAGCAAATACCGAGTTGAGAGATATGAAGTCTCCAACAAGTTCTATAGCTAGAAGATGGAGGAGAATCGCTCAACTAGTGAGCATGTGCTCAGATTGTCCGGTACTTCAATCGCTTGAATCAAGTGGGAGTTAATCTTCCGATAAGATAGTGATTGACAGAATTCTCTAGTCACCATCACCAAGTTAGTAGAACTTCGTGATGAACTATAATATGCAAGGGATGACAAAAGTAATTCCCAAGCTCTTCGTGATGCTGAAAGCGACAAAGGTAGAAATCAAGAAAAGAGCATCAAGTGTTGATGATTGACAAGACCACTAGTTTCAAGGAAAAGGGCAAAGGGAAGAAGGAACTTCAAGAAGAACGGCAAGCAAGTTGTCTGTTCGAGTGAAGAAGCCCAAGTCTGGACCTAAGCCCGAGACTAAGTGCTTTTGCTGCAATGGAACTGGTCACTTTGAAGCGGAACTACCCCAAGTATTTGGCGGATAAGAAGGATGGCAAATTGAACAAGAGTATATTTGATATACAGGTTATTGATGTGTGCCTTACTAGTGTTTATAGTAGCCCCGAGTATTTGATATTTGTTCGGTTGTTGAGATTAGTAACTCAAACAGGAGTTCTGAGAATAAGCAGAGACTAGTTGAAGGGAAGTGACGATGAGTGTTGGAAGTAGTTCCAAGATTGATATGATCATCATCGCACACTCCCTATACTTTCGGGATTAGTGTTAAACCTAAATAAATGTTATTTGGTGTTTGCGTTGAGCATGAATGTGATTTGATCACGTTTATTGCAAAACGGTTATTCATTTAAAGTCAAAGAATAATTGTTGTTCTGTTTAAATGAATAAAACCTTCGATGGTCATACACCCAATGAAAATAGTTTTCAAACGGTTATTCATTTAAAGTCAAAGAATAATTGTTGTTCTGCTTAAATGAATAAAACCTTCAATGGTCATACACCCAATAAAATAGTTTGTTGGATCTCGATCGTAGTGATACACATATTCATAATATTGATGCCAAAAGATGCAAAGTTAATAATGATAGTGCAACTTATTTGTGGCACTTGCCGTTTAGGTCATATTGGTGTAAAGCGCATGAAGAAACTCCATCTTGATGGGATTTTGGAATCACTTGATGCTTATGAACCATGCCTTATGGGCAAGATGACTAAAGACTCTGTTCTCCGGAACAATGGAGCAAGCAAATGACTTATTGGAAATAATACATACTGATGTATGCGGTCCGATGAGTGTTAAAGCTCACGGCAAGTATCGTTATTTTTCTGACCTTCACAAGATGATTTGAGCAGATATGAGTATATCTACTTAATGAAGCACAAATCTGAAACATTTGAAAAGTTCAAAGAATTTCAGAGTGAAGTGGAGAATCATCGTAATAAGAAAATAAAGTTTCTACGATCTGATCGTGGAGGAGAATATTTGAGTTACGAGTTTGGCCTTCATATAAAACAATGTGGAATAGTTTCACAGCTCACGCCACATGGAACACCATAACATAATGGTGTGTCCGAACGTCATAACCGCACTTTATTTGATATGGTGCGATCAATGATGTCTCTTACCGATTTACCAATATCGTTTTGGGGTTATGCATTAGAGACAGCTGCATTCACATTAAATAGGGCACCATTAAATCCGTTGAGACGACACCGTATGAACTATGGTTTAGCAGTAAACCTAAGCCGTCGTTTCTTAAAGTTTGGAGTTGCGATGCTTATGTGAAAAATGTTTTCAACCTGATAAGCTCGAACCCAAATCGGAAAAGTGCGTCTTCATAGAATACCCAAAGGAAACTGTTGGGTACTCCTTCTATCACAGATCCAAAGGCAAAACATTCGTTGCTAAGAATGGATCCTTTCTAGAGAAGGAGTTTCTCTCGAAAGAAGTGAGTGGGAGGAAAGTAGAGCTTAATAAGGTAATTTGTACCTTCTCCCGAATTGGAAAGTAGTTCATCACTGAAATCAGTTCCAGTGATGCCTACACCAATTAGTGAGGAAGCTAATGATGATGATCATTAAACTTCAAGATCAAGTTACTACCAAAACCTCGTAGGTCAACCAGAGTAAGATCCGCACCAGAGTGGTACGGTAATCCTATTCTAGAAGTCATGTTACTAGACCATGATAAACCTACGAACTATGAGGAAGCGATGATGAGCCCAGATTCCGCGAAATGGCTTGAGGCCATAAAATCTGAGATATGATCCATGTATGAGAACAAAGTATGGACTTTAATTGACTTGCTCGATGATCAGCAAGCCATGTTAAATAAATGGATCTTCAAGAGGAAGACATATGCTGATAGTAGTGTTACTATCTACAAAGCTAGACTTGTCGAATAAGGTTTTTGACAAAGTTCAAGATGTTGAATACAATGAGATTCTCTCACTCGTATCGATGCTTAAAAGTCTGTCCGAATCATGTTAGCAATTGCCACATTTTATGAAATCTGGCAAATGGATGTCAAAACTGCATTCCTTAATGGTTTTCTTAAAGAAGAGTTGTATATGATACAACCAGAAGATTTTGTCAATCCTAAAGGTGCTAACAAAATGTGCAAGCTCCAGCGATCCATCATTGGACTGGTGCAAGCATCTCGGAGTTGGAATATACGCTTTGGTGTGTTGATCAAAGCATATGGTTTTATACAGACTTTTGGAAAGGCCTGTATTTACAAGAAAGTGAGTGGGAGCACTACAGCCTTTCTGATAAGTATATGTGAATGACATATTGTTGATCGGAAATAATGTAGAATTATTCTGCAAAGCATAAAGGAGTGTTTGAAAGGAGTTTTTCAAAGAAAGACCTCGGTGAAGCTGCTTACATATTGAGCATCAAGATCTATAGAGATAGATCAAGACGCTTGATAAGTTTTTCGATGAATACATACCTTGACAAGATTTTTCAATGGAACAGTCAAAGAAAGATTCTTGCCTGTGTTACAAGGTGTGAGATTGAGTAAGACTCAAAACCCGACCACGACAGAAGATAGAAAGAGAATGAAAGTCATTCCCTATGCATCAGCCATAGGTTCTATAAAGTATGTCATGTTGTGTGCCAGATCTATTGCATACCCTACCACTAAGCTTGGCAAGGGAGTGCAATAGTGATCTAGGAGTAGATCAATGGACAACGGTCAAGAACATCCTTAGTGAGGACTAAGGAAATATTTCTCGATTATGGAGGTGATAAAACAGCCCGTCGTAAAGAGTTACATCGATGCAAGCTTTTTACACTGATCCAGATGACTCTAAGTCTCAATCTGGATACATATTGAAAGTGGGAGCAATTAGCTAGAGTAGCTCCGTGCAGAGCATTGTAGACATAGAATATTTGCAAAATACATACGGCTCTGAATATGACAGACCCGTTGACTAAGCTTCTCTCACGAGCAAAACATGATCACACCTTAGTACTCTTTGGGTGTTAATCACATAGATATGTGAACTAGATTATTGACTCTAGTAAACCCTTTGGGTGTTGGTCACATGACGATGTGAACTATGGGTGTTAATCACATACAGATGTGAATATTAGTGTTGAATCACATGATGATGTTGAAGGAAATATGCCCTAGAGGCAATAATAAAGTTATTATTTATTTCCTTATATCATGATAAATGTTTATTATTCATGCTAGAATTGTATTAACCGGAAACATAATACATGTGTGAATACATAGACAAACAGATAGTCACTAGTATGCCTCTACTAGACTAGCTCATTGATCAAAGATGGTTATGTTTCCTAACTATAGACATGTGTTGTCATTTGATTAATGGGATCACATCATTAGGAGAATGATGTGATTGACATGACCCATTTCGTTAGCTTAGCACTTGATCGTTTAGTATGTTGCTTATGCTTTCTTCATGACTTATACAAAGTTCACGAAACTATGAGATTATGCAACTCCGTTTACGGAGGAACACTTTGTGTGCTACCAAACGTCACAACGAATCGGGTGATTATAAAGGTACTCTGGGTGTCTCCAAAAGTATATGTTGAGTTGGCATGAATCGAGATTAGGTTTTGTCACTCCGATTGTCGGAGAGGTATCTCTGGGCCTTCTCGGTAATACACATCACATAAGCCTTGCAAGCATTGCAACTAATGAGTTAGTTGTAAGATGATGTATTACGGAACGAGTAAAGAGACTTACCGGTAACGAGATTGAACTAGGTATTGGATACCGACGATCGAATCTCAGGTAAGTAACATACCGATGACAAAGGGAACAACGTATGTCATTATGCGGTTTGACCGATAAAGATCTTCATAGAATATGTAGGAACCAATATGGGCATCCAGGTTCCGCTATTGGTTATTGACCGAGAATGGTTCTAGGTCATGTCTACATAGTTCTCGAACCCGTAGGGTCCGCACGCTTAACGTTTCGATGACAGTTCATTATGAGTTTATAAGTATTGATGTACCGAAGGTTGTTCGAGTCCGGATGAGATCACGGACATGACGAGGAGTCTCGAAATGGTCGAGACATAAAGATTGATATATTGGAAGCCTATGTTTGGACTTGGAAGGTTCCGGATGAAAACAGGAAGTTATGGAACACCGGGGTTACGGAACCCCGGGGTCTATGGGCCTTGATGGGCCATAGGGAGAAGAGGAAAGGGCCGGCCAGGCAGGCGCGCCCCCCCCTCTAGTCCGAATAGGACAAGGAGAGGGGGCGCCCTCTCCCTCTTCCCCTCCCCAATCCTATTCCAACTAGGAAGGGGGAGTCCTACTCGGTGGGAGTAGGACTCCTCCAGCGCCTTGGGGCTGGGCGCACCCCCTTGCTCCTTTATATCTGGGGCAGGGGGCACCCCATGACACACAAGTTGATCTACGGATCGTTCCTTAGCCGTGTGCGGTGCCCCCTCCACCATATTCCACTTCGGTCATATCGTCGCGGAGCTTAGGCGAAGCCTGCGCCGTGAAGTCATATCGTCGCGGAGCTTAGGCGAAGCCCTGCGTCGGTGGAGCATCATCATCGTCACCACGCCGTCGTGCTGACGGAACTCATCCCCGACGCTTTGCTGGATCGGAGCCCGGGGATCGTCATCGAGCTGAACGTGTGCTGAACACGGAGGTGCCGTACGTTCGGTACTTGGATCGGTCGGATCGTGAAGACGTACGACTACATCAACCGCGTTGTTATAACGCTTCCGCTTCGGTCTCACGAGTGCGTGGACGACACTCTCCCCTCTCGTTGCTATGCCATCACCATGGTCTTGCATGTGCGTAGGAATTTTTTGAAATTACTACGTTCCCCAACAAAGGCATCCGAGCCTGGTTTTATGCGTTGATGTCATATGCACGAGTAGAACACAAGTGAGTTGTGGGCGATATAAGTCATCTTGCTTACCAGCATGTCATACTTTGGTTCAGCGGTATTGTGAGATGAAGCGGCCGGACCGACATTACGCGTCGCTTACGCGAGACTGGTTTCACCGCTTGAGCACTAGTTGCTTAAAGGTGACCGGCGGTGTCTGTCTCTCTCACTTTAGTTGAACTGAGTGTGGCTACGCCCGGTCCTTGCGAAGGTTAAAACAGCACCAACTTGACAAACTATCGTTGTGGTTTTGATGCGTAGGTAAGAACGGTTCTTGCTCAGCCCGTAGCAGCCACGTAAAACTTGCAACAACAAAGTAGAGGACGTCTAACTTGTTTTTGCAGGGCATGTTGTGATGTGATGTGGTCAAGACGTGATGCTATATTTTATTGTATGAGATGATCATGTTTTGTAACCGAGTTATCGGCAATCGGCGAGAGCCATATGGTTGTCGCTTTATTGTATGAAATGCAACGCCATGTAATTGCTTTACTTTATCACTAAGCAGTGGCGATAGTCGAGAAGCAATAGTTGGCGAGACGACAACGATGCTACGATGGAGATCAAGGTGTCGCGCCGGTGGCGATGGTGATCATGACGGTGCTTGAGATGGAGATCACAAGCACAAGATGATGATGACCATATCATATCACTTATATTGATTGCATGTGATGTTTATCCTTTATGCATCTTATCTTGCTTTGATTGACGGTAGCATTATAAGATGATCTCTCACTAAAATTATCAAGAAGTGTTCTCCACGAGTATGCACCGTTGCTAAAAGTTCAGTAGTACCCGGACACCACGTGATGATCGGGTGTGATAAGTTCTCGTCCATCTACAACGGGTGCAAGCCAGTTTTGCACACGAGAATACTCGAGTTAAACTTGACGAGCCTAGAATATACAGATATGGCCTCGGAACATGGAGACCGAAGGTCGAGCGTGAATCATATAGTAGATATGATCAACATAGTGATGTTCACCATTGAAAACTACTCCATCTCACGTGATGATCGGTTATGGTTTAGTTGATTTGGATCACGTAATCACTTAGATGACTAGAGAGATATCTGTCTAAGTGGGAGTTTTTAATATGATTAATTGAACTTAAATTTATCATGAACTTAGTACCGATAGTATTTTGCTTGTCTATGTTTATCTGTAGATAGATGGCTCGTGCTGTTGTTCCGTTGAATTTTAATGCGTTCCTTGAGAAAGCAAAGTTGAAAGATGATGGTAGAAATTACACGACTGGGTCCGTAACGAGGATTATCCTCATTGCTGCACGTAAGAATTACGCCCCGAAGCACCGCTGGGTGCCGAACCTGCTTGCGAGAGCAACGCCGAAGTTGTGAACGTCTGCGAGCAAAAGCGATGACTACTCTATAGTTCGATGTGCCATGCTTTACGGCTTAGAACCGGTCTTCAACGACGTTTGAACGTCATGGAGCATATGAGATGTTCCAGAGTTGAAGTTAATATTTCAAGCAAATGCCGGATTGAGAGATATGAAGTCTCCAATAAGTTCTATAGCTGCAAGATGGAGGAGAATAGTTACACGGTGAGCACATACTCAAAATGTCCGGGTATAATAATCACTTAAATTCAGCTGGGAGTTAATCTTCCGGATGATAGTGTCATTGATGAATTCTCCAATCACGCCACCAAGCTACAAGAGCTTCGTGATGAACTATAATATGCAAGGGATGACTAAGACAATTCCCCGAGCTCTTCGCAATGCTAAAAGCATGGAGGTAGAAATCAAGAAAGAGCATCAAGTGTTGATGGTCAACAAGACCACTAGTTTCAAGAAAAGGGCAAAGGAAAGAAGAAGGAAACTTCAAAAGAACAGCAAGAAAGTTGCTGCTCAAGAGAAGAAACCCAAGTCTGGACCTAAGCACTGCGAGTGTTTTACCGCAAGCGGTGGACATTTGAAGCGGAACTACCCCAAGTATTTGGCGGATAAGAAGGATGGCAAGGTGAACAAAGGTATATGTGATATACATGTTATTGATGTGTACCTTACTAGAGCTCGTAGTAGCACTGGTATTTGATATGGTTCATTGCTAATATTTGCAACTCAAAGCAGGGGACTACGGAATAGGCGAGCACCGGCAAAGGACGAGGTGACGATCTGGCGTGGGAAACGGTTCCAAAGTCAATGTGATCGCGGTCGGCACGCTACCTCTACATCTACCTTGGGATTAGTTTTAGACCTAAATAATTGTTATTTGGTGCCAGCGTTGAGCATGAACATTATATCTGGATCTTGTTTGATGCGAGACGGTTATTCATTTAAAATCGAGAGAATAATGGTTGTTCTATTTATATGAGTAATATCTTTTATGGTCATGCACCCTTGAAGAATGGTCTATTCTTGTTGAATCTCGACAGAGTGATACACATATTCATAATGTCGAAGCCAAAAGATGCAGAGTTGATAATGATAGTGCAACTTATTTGTGGCACTGCCGTTTAGGTCATATCGGTGTAAAACGCATGAAGAAACTCCATACAGATGGACTTTCGGAATCACTTGATTATGAATCACTTGGTACTTGCGAACCGTGCCTCATGGGCAAGATGACTAAAACACCGTTCTCCGGTTGTATGGAGAGAGCAACAGACTTATTGGAAATCATACATACAGATGTATGTGGTCCGATGAATGTTGAAGCTCGTGGAGGATATCGTTATTTCTTACCTTCACAGATGATTTAAGCAGATACGGGTATATCTACTTGATGAAGCATAAATCTGAAACATTTGAAAAGTTCAAAGAATTTCAGAGTGAAGTTGAAAATCATCGTAACAAGAAAATAAAGTTTCTACGATCTGATCGTGGAGGAGAATATTTGAGTTCTGAGTTTGGTCTACATTTAAAGCAATGCGAAATAGTTTAGCAACTCACGCCACCGGAACACCACAGCGTAATGGTGTGTCCGAATGTCGTGTCGTACTTTACTAGATATGGTGCGATCTATGATGTCTATTTCCGATTTACCGCTATCGTTTTGGGGTTATGCTTTAGAGGCGGCCGCATTCACGTTAAATAGGACACCGTCAAAATCCGTTGAGACGACACCTTATGAACTATGGTTTAGCAAGAAACCAAAGTTGTCGCTTCGAAAGTTTGGGGTTGCGATGCTTATGTGAAAAACTTCAACCTGATAAGCTTGAACCCAAATCGGAAAATGTGTCTTCATAGGATACCCAAAGGAGACAATTGGGTATACCTTCTATCACAGATCCAAGGCAAGACATTCGTTGCTAAGAATGGATCCTTTCTAGAAAGGAGTTTCTCTCGAAAGAAGTGAGTGGGAGGAAAGTGGAACTTGATGAGGTAATAGTACCAGCTCCTTATTGGAAAGTAGTTCATCACGAAATCGGTTTCGTGACACCTACACCAATTAGCGAGGAAGATAATGATAATGATCATGAAACTTCAGATCAAATTGTCACCGAACTCAGAGATCAACCAGAATAAAATCCGCACTGAGTGGTACGGTAATCCTATTCGGAAGTCATGCTACTAGATCATGGTGAACCTACGAACTATGAAGAAGCGATGGTGAGCCCAGATTCATAAAATGGCTTGAAGCCATGAAATCTGAGATGGGATCCATGTATGAGAACAAAGTATGGACTTTGGTTGACTTGCCCGATGATCGGCAAGCCATTGAGAATAAATGGATCTTTAAGAAGAAGACGACGCGATGGTAACATAATGTCTATAAAGCTCGACTTGTTGCAAAAGGTTTTCGACAAGTTCAAGGGGTTGACTACGATGAGACTTTCTCACCGTGGCGATGCTTAAGTCTGTCCGAATCATGTTAGCAATTGCTGCATTTTATGATTATGAAATTTGGCAAATGGATGTAAAACTGCATTCTTGAATGGATTTCTAGAAGAAGAGTTGTATATGATGCAACGAAGGTTTTGTTGATCCAAAAGTGCTAACAAAGTGTGCAAGCTCCAACGATCAATTTATGGTGCAGTGCAAGCCTCTCGGAGTTGGAATAAGCGCTTTGATAGTGTGATCAAAGCATATGGTTTTATATGAGACTTTTGGAGAAGCTTTGTATTTACAAGAAAGTGAGTGGGAGCTCAGAGCATTTCTAATATTATATGTGGACGACATATTGTTAATTGGAAATGATATAGAATTTCTGGATAGCATAAAAGGATACTTGAATAAAAGTTTTTCAATGAAAGACCTCGGTGAAGCTGCTTACATATTGGGCATTAAGATCTATAGAGATAGATCAAGGCGCTTAATTGGACTTTCACAAAGCACATACCTTGATAAAGTTTTGAAAAAGTTCAAAATGGATCGAGCAAAGAAAGGTCTTTTACCTGTGTTACAATGTGTGAAATTGAGTCGACTCAATGCCCACCACAGCAGAAGATAGAGAGAAATGAAAATGTTCCCTATGCTTCAGCCATAGGCTCTATCATGTATGCAATGCTGTGTACCAGACCGACGTGTGCTTAGCAATAAGCTTGGCAGGAAGGTACCAAAGTAATCCAGAGTGGATCATCGGACAGCGGTCAAGAACATCTGAAATACCGAAAAGGACTAAGGATATGTTTCTCGTATATGGAGGTGACAAAGAGCTAATCGTAAATGGTTACGTCGATGCAAGCTTTGACACCGATCCGGACGATTCTAAATCGCAAACCGGATACGTATTTTTATTAAGCGGTGGAGCTGTCGGTTGGTGCAGTTCTAAACAAAGCGTCGTGGCGGGATCTACATGTGAAGCGGAGTACATAGCTGCTTGGAAGCAGCAAATGAAGGAGTCTGGATGAAAGAGTTCATTTCCGATCAAGGTGTCATACCTAGTGCATCGGGACCAATGAAGATCTTCTGTGACAATCTTGGTGCAATTGCCTTGGCAAAGGAATCCAGATTTCACAAGAGGACCAAGCATATCAAGAGACGCTTCAATTCCATTTGGGAGCAAGTCCAAGTGGGAGACATAGAGATTTGCAAAATACATACGGATCTGAATGTTGCAGACCCGTTGACTAAGCCTCTTCCACAAGCAAAACATGATCAGCACCAAGACTCCATGGGTGTTAGAATCATTCTTGTGTAATCTAGATTATTGACTCTAGTGCAAGTGGGAGATGAAGGAAATATGCCCTAGAGGCAATAATAAAGTTATTATTTATTTCCTTATATCATGATAAATGTTTATTATTCATGCTAGAATTGTATTAACCGGAAACATAATACATGTGTGAATACATAGACAAACAGATAGTCACTAGTATGCCTCTACTAGACTAGCTCATTGATCGAAGATGGTTATGTTTCCTAACCATAGACATGTGTTGTCATTTGATTAATGGGATCACATCATTAGGAGAATGATGTGATTGACATGACCCATTTCGTTAGCTTAGCACTTGATCGTTTAGTATGTTGCTTATGCTTTCTTCATGACTTATACAAAGTTCCTCGAAACTATGAGATTATGCAACTCCGTTTACGGAGGAACACTTTGTGTGCTACCAAACGTCACAACGTGAATCGGGTGATTATAAAGGTACTCTCTGGTGTCTCCAAAAGTATATGTTGAGTTGGCATGAATCGAGATTAGGTTTTGTCACTCCGATTGTCGGAGAGGTATCTCTGGGCCTTCTCGGTAATACACATCACATAAGCCTTGCAAGCATTGCAACTAATGAGTTAGTTGTAAGATGATGTATTACGGAACGAGTAAAGAGACTTACCGGTAACGAGATTGAACTAGGTATTGGATACCGACGATCGAATCTCAGGTAAGTAACATACCGATGACAAAGGGAACAACGATGTCGTTATGCGGTTTGACCGATAAAGATCTTCATAGAATATGTAGGAACCAATATGGGCATCCAGGTTCCGCTATTGGTTATTGACCGAGAATGGTTCTAGGTCATGTCTACATAGTTCTCGAACCCGTAGGGTCCGCACGCTTAACGTTTCGATGACAGATTCATTATGAGTTTATAAGTATTGATGTACCAAGGTTGTTCGAGTCCCGGATGAGATCACGGACATGACGAGGAGTCTCGAAATGGTCGAGACATAAAGATTGATATATTGGAAGCCTATGTTTGGACTTGGAAGGTTCGGATGAAAACAGGAAGTTACGGAACACCGGGGTTACGGAACCCCGGGGGTCTATGGGCCTTGATGGGCCATAGGGAGAAGAGGAAAGGGCGGCCAGGCAGGCCGCCCCCTCCCCTCTAGTCCGAATAGGACAAGGAGAGGGGGCGCCCTTCCCTCTTCCCCCCCCCAATCCTATTCCAACTAGGAAGGGGAGTCCTACTCGGTGGGAGTAGGACTCCTCGGCGCCCCTTGGGCTGGCCGCACCCCTTGCTCCTTTATATCACGGGGCAGGGGGCACCCATGACACACAAGTTGATCTACGGATCGTTCCTAAGCCGTGTGCGGTGCCCCCTCCACCATATTCCACTTCGGTCATATCGTCATGGAGCTTAGGCGAAGCCCTGCGCCGATGAAGTCATATCGTCGCGGAGCTTAGGCGAAGCCCTGCGTCGGTGGAGCATCATCATCATCACCACGCCGTCGTCTTGACGGAACTCATCCCGACGCTTTGCTGGATCGGAGCCGGGGATCGTCATCGAGCTGAGCGTGTCTTTGAACACGAGGTGCCGTCGTTCGGTACTTGGATCGGTCGGATCGTGAAGGCGTCGACTACATCAACAGCGTTGTTATAACGCTTCGCTTCGGTCTCACGAGTGCGTTGCTGACGTACACTCTCCCTCTCGTTGCTATGCCATCACCATGGTCTTGCGTGTGCGTAGGAAATTTTTTGAAATTACTACGTTCCCCAACAGATGTGAACTAGATTATTGACTCTAGTGCAAGTGGGAGACTGAAGGAAATATGCCCTAGAGGCAATAATAAAGTTATTATTTATTTCCTTATTTCATGATAAAATGTTTATTATTCATGCTAGAATTGTATTAACCGGAAACATAATACATGTGTGAATACATAGACAAACATAGTGTCACTAATATGCCTCTACTTGACTAGCTCGTGAATCAAAGATGGTTAAGTTTCCTAGCCATAGACATGAGTTGTCAGTTGATTAACGGGATCACATCATTAGGATAATGATGTGATTGACTTGACCCATTCCATTAGCTTAGCACTTGATCGTTTAGTATGTTGCTATTGCTTTCTTCATGACTTATACAAAGTTCACGCAACTATGAGATTATGCAACTCCGTTTACGGAGGAACACTTTGTGTGCTACCAAACGTCACAACGAATCGGGTGATTATAAAGGTACTCTCAGGTGTCTCCAAAAGTATATGTTGAGTTGGCATGAATCGAGATTAGGTTTTGTCACTCCGATTGTCGGAGAGGTATCTCTGGGCCTTCTCGGTAATACACATCACATAAGCCTTGCAAGCATTGCAACTAATGAGTTAGTTGTGAGATGATGTATTACGGAACGAGTAAAGAGACTTACCGTAACTAGATTGAACTAGGTATTGGATACCGACGATCGAATCTCGGGTAAGTAACATACCGATGACAAAGGAACAACGATGTCGTTATCGGTTTGACCGATAAAGATCTTCGTAGAATATGTAGGAACCAATATGGGCATCCAGGTTCCGCTATTGGTTATTGACCGAGAATGGTTCTAGGTCATGTCTACATAGTTCTCGAACCCGTAGGGTCCGCACGCTTAACGTTTCGATGACAGTTCATTATGAGTTTATAAGTATTGATGTACCGAAGGTTGTTCGGAGTCCCGGATGAGATCACGGACATGACGAGGAGTCTCGAAATGGTCGAGACATAAAGATTGATATATTGGAAGCCTATGTTTGGACTTCGGAAAGGTTACGGATGAAAACAGGAAGTTACCGGAACACCGGGGGGTTACCGGAACCCCCCGGGGGGTCTATGGGCCTTGATGGGCCATAGGGAGAAGAGGAAAGGGCCGGCCAGGCAGGCCGCGCGCCCCCCTCCCCCTCTAGTCCGAATAGGACAAGGAGAGGGGGGGCCCTTCCCTCTTCCCTCCCCAATCCTATTCCAACTAGGAAGGGGGAGTCCTACTCCGGTGGGAGTAGGACTCCTCCAGCGCGCCCTTTGGCTGGCCGCACCCCCTTGCTCCTTTATATCTGAGGCGGGGGGCACCCCATGACACACAAGTTGATCTACGGATCGTTCCTTAGCCGTGTCGGTGCCCCCTCCACCATATTCCACTTGGTCATATCGTCGCGGAGCTTAGGCGAAGCCTGCGCCGGTGAAGTCATATCGTCGCGGAGCTTAGGCGAAGCCCTGCGTCGGTGGAGCATCATCATCGTCCCACGCCATCGTGCTAACGGAACTCATCCCCGGCGCTTTGCTGGATCGGAGCCGGGGATCGTCATCGAGCTGAGCGTGTGCTAAACACGGAGGTGCCGTCGTTCGGTACTTGGATCGGTCGGATCGTGAAGGCGTCGACTACATCAACAGCGTTGTTATAACGCTTCGCTTCACGGTCTCACAGTGCGTGGACGGACACTCTCCCCTCTCGTTGCTATGCCATCACCATGGTCTTGCGTGTGCGTAGGAATTTTTTTGAAATTACTACGTTCCCCAACATCAGAGCAGGTTTTCCATTCTTTTGGTCATTTGTAGGCCACCGATGGGTTCAAAGTGGAATGATGGCTATGGAAACATGGACCTTGGAGAATTCATATTTAACAAGTTCATCGATTCGATGGATTTGGATGATGAAGATGTTGAAATGACGATGATGATGAGCATCCAAGAGAAAATGGAGAAGGCAGAGACCCACGTACTGAACTTCAAGGGTTCCATAAAGGGCTAGATAGTTATTCCCCAGGATAGGATTCCCGGTGCACGCTTCTGTACACGGACTACTTCACACTGAATCCAACATACCATGAAGGGTTTTTTCGACATCGCTTCCGGATGGCAGGGATTTGTTCTTGCACGTAGTGACTACCGTGGAGAAGGTTGACAACAACTTCAAGCTTAGGAATGATCGTTGCGGAAAACTTTCTTCCTCTCTAGTGCAAAAATGCACGACTGCCCTAGGCTGCTTACTTGTGGTAAGGCAGCAGATGCCATTGATACTGAACCCGGATAGGAGAGATCACAGTCTTGAGCACCACGGTGCAATTTGCACGCATTGTGATGAAGGTGTTTAGAGCGGAGTACCTGAGAGAGCAAATTGTGGACGACATAGAAAAATGTTGGCAATTAGAGCATCAAGGGGATTCTCAGGTATGCTCGGTTCAGTTGATTGCATGCACTGGCAATGAAAGAACAACCCAAAAGGTTTGCATGGGCATGTGACGCCCGGATAATCTTGCTAAAATAATCCCACGCTAATCAAGCCACATCATCCCGATTACCGATGCTAAATGTCCGTTAGTTCAAACCGCGTCAAATTAAAATTTAAAATAAAGGCAAACGACAAAAGTTTTGAGATATTAAAACTAAATTGTTTGGGTTGTGTCAAATAATGCATAGGTAATTATGGTGGAGAAACCACATTTTTATAAAAGGTTTAAATGCACTTAAGTAATTAAGGTAGTAGGTAAAACAATTACTTAAATGCTTTTAAAAATAATAAACTATTACAAACCATTTTATTTTTGAAGAGCTAAATTATTAGTGGCAAAGGCACAATTTGTAACACTAAATTAGGTGCCACTTTTGTATTTTATTAAAACTAAAATAAATAGAAACTATGATAAATCGAAAAGGATAAACAAAAAGAAAACAAAGAAAAGGGAAAGGAAGAAAACCCCGGGCCTTCCCCCCTCCCCTTCGCCGTTTGGCCCAACTGGGCATCCAACCCACCAGGCCACCGGCCCAGCCCCCCCATCGCTCCCTTAACCCCTGGTGGCCGGAACCTAGTAGGTTCCTCCCACTCGTCCCTACTACCCAGCCCCCCCGATCCCTTCTCCCTCCTGCCTTGATCTGGATCGGGCGCATGCCCGCCCACGCGCGATCGTCCCCAACCTCACGGAGCTTCCTGCCCCTCCCGAGCTCGCCTCACCTCCCCCACTTGCCTCTCCCCCCCACTCCCCCGATCCAGATCGGGATCGGGGCGACCACGCCCCTGCCCCGTTGACTCCTCGCCCTCCTCTCCCTTGCGCGATGCCCGCCGGAAACCACGGCCACGCCTCGCGCCGACGGCGCCACCGACTGGATCGCCACCTCGCCGTCGACCAGGACAACCTCGCCGGACTGCCGTCGTCCCCATCCTCCTCTCCAACGGCCTTCACCGACCCTCGTCGCTCGCCGGACCGCCCCGACCCCATCACAGCCGTTGCGGGCGCCTCCCGTCTTCCCCACGCCGGCTTCCCAAGCCTCGGCCGAACCCTACTGCGCTGGTGAGGCCTTTGGCCTCCTCTTTCCTCTATGCACCGCTCTGCCGTCTCCCGTCGCGGTCACCACCGTCGGCCACCCCACGCGCTGCCTGCGCCAGCCGGCGCCGTCCCGCGTCTGTACCTCGTGCCCCTACCCCCGCATCCGCCTGGGGTTGTGCCCCCTCGCCGTGGATCGCTTTCTGCTGCTCATCGGCGATCTTGCTCCCTACCTCCCCACGCCAGTTCGTGCCTTCCCGTCCGCACCAGTAGCCCTACTGCGCCAGCCACACCCTCCATGGCCCGACCACCTCTCGTCGCGCCACTACGGCGGCATGCCGTCGCCGTCGCCTCATCGGCGGTTTGGGCGTCGCCAGCGAATGGTTCTTTGGGCATTGCGCCACGTCTGTAACCGCCAAATACTGTTAACCCCACATACCAATGACAAGTGGGCCTAGCCCCTAGAACATGTTAAAAAAAATTATAAATACATAAATAAATAAATAAAATAAAATAATTAGTTAACTAAATTAGTTAACTTAATTAGGTCTGTTAAATTAACCTAATCACTTTTAAATTAACTAATCATGTTTAATTAACCTAAGTCAATGACAACGGGACCCACGCGTCGAGTTGACCGAGTCAACTCATGTTGATCGCTGACATCACATGACATCATGCTGATGTCATTAATCTATTTTCAAATTAAATTAAATAATTAATTAAATTCCGAAATTAATAAAATCTTTAAAAATCATATCTTTTAATCCGTAACTTCGGTTAAAATATTTTCAACATGAAAGTTGCTCGAGCGATGAGGCGAACCGGATCGCAGCCCGTTCGTCCACCACACACTCCTAACATATCAAACACGCAACTTTCCCCTTGGTTCATTTGTCCAAAAACACGGAACCCGGGGATACTTTCCGGATGTCCCCCCTTCACGATATCACCTCCTCTGCATTAGGTCACCTCTAGCACCGTGTATTGCCATGTTACGCTTTGTGATACTTTGATTGCTCTGTTATTTATTGTGTTCCCCCTCGTTACTTCTTTCCGGTGAACCCAGAGACCGCCGACCCCCGATTCGACTACGGTGTCGACGACCCCTCTCTCTTGCCGAGCAATCAGCAAGCCCCCCCTGATCACCAGATATCGCCTACTCTTATCTATCTGCTTGCATTAGAGTAGTATAACATATTCTTGCTTTGAGATACTCCTATCTTGCTGCATAGCTTTGTCCTTGTTACTACTGTTTTTACCTTACGCAATCCTATATGCTTAGTATAGGATGCTAGTACTTTCATCTGTGGCCCTACATCCTTGTCCGTCTGCAGTGCTATACTATCGGGCCGTGATCACTCGGGAGGTGATCACGGGTATATCTGTATACTTTACACTATTACATTACCTATGGTACTGTTAGGAGATGGGGGCTAAAAGGACGGGTGGCTCCATCCCGGTAGAGGTGGGCCAGGGTTCCCGACGGCCCCCATTGTTACTTTATGGCGGAGCGGCAGGCAGGTTGAGACCGCCTAGGAGAGAGGTGGGCCTGGCCTGTTCGGCATTCGCGGTTACTTAACACGCTTAACGAGGTCTTGGTATTTGATCTGAGTTGGCTCTGAGCTTATCGCACTAACCATCTCGCGGGAGTAGTTATGGGTATCCGGCGTCGTGGTATCGGTAAAACACTTGAGACGTCGTGACGGAGCGGCGCGTGCGGATTGGACTGGGCGCTGTTAGGCTAGGTGCTGCTTCGGTCGCCCGCATAGCGTCTTGGTGTGCTTTCGAGGCGATGGGCCCGACCCTGGCGCTTAGGTTTAGACCGGCGTGCTGGCCTCTCTGTTGTGCCTAGGTGGGGCTGCGGCGTGTTGATCTTCGCGGCGGGCATGACCGGAAAGTGTGTCCGGCCAAATGGGAGCAAGCGTCTTTGGGTAAGATGGTGCACCCTGCAGGAAGTTAATCTATTGAATAGCCGTGATCTTGATAATGGGACGACTTGGAGTTGTACCTTGAGCTTATGACAACTAGAACCGGATACTTGATAAAACACACCCTTCCAAGTGCGGATACAACGGTGGTCGCTCTATCTCGGGGATATGAGGAGGGATTGCGGGTAGGATTATTGCTATGTGATGTTACTTGGAGGACTTGATTGTCCCTCCTACATTTGCAAGGCAGGTGTCGAGCGTAGTCTTCGTTAAGACTAGCTATCCCCTCTTATTACGGCATTCTGCAGTTCAGTCCACCGATATGGCCTTTACACATATATCCATGCATATGTAGTGTAGTTCCTTTCTTGCAGTACTTTGGATGAGTACTCACGGTTGCCTTGTTTCCCCTTTTCCCCTATCTCTACTCGATTGCTGCAACTGACGATGGAGCCGGGGCAGGCGCCACCGTCGATGGCGACTACTACTGGAGGTGCCTACTACTACGTGCAGCCCGGCGGCGACCGGGGAGTAACCTAGGAGGATCCCGGCGGGAGGCCTGCTCCTCTTCGATCTGTATCCCGGTTTGTGCTAGCCATCTTATGGCACCTTGTTTAACTTATGTCGTGCTCGGATATTGTTGCTTCCGCTGACTTCGTCTATGATCGAGCACTCCACGGCTTGTATTATGATGCTTGTATGACTTATTTTATTTGTAGAGTTGTGTTGTGATATCTTCCGTGAGTCCACGATCTTGATCGTACACATTTGCGTGCATGATTAGTGTCACGATTAAATCGGGACGTCTGAAGTTGGTATCGAGTCATTTGCTGTAGGAATCCCCTTCCACACTCCTTGGCGAAGTCGAGTCTAGACATTGCAAAACTTTTACTAACTTGGCTGTGTGCCTTACGGGCCACGTCGCCATCGGGTGGTACTAGGATCTTTTACTCCTCGATCTTTACTCGGGATTCTAAACTCTCTTCTATTCGGGTTAAACGATTTTGCTAAAAACAAAACTAACTTTAGGTTCTCGCGAGTACTTTCTCCGGAGAGCCCTCACTTGAGATGATCGATACGCTAATCGGAAGATTCGAAGATACTCTCGATGTTCTCTCGAGACGTTGTGCCCATCACTTTTGCTATTCCTGACCACCGATAAATCCGTATGGATAACTACTTACACTTGCCATTCATACGATCATCCCCCATTGACCCTGTTATTACAAGATACCCCGAAGTTTTCTCTATTGTTCCGAGAATACTTTGTGCCTACTGCCTAGTAGTTCTTTGCCACATGAATACCCCTTCAAATAAACCCTCGCCCTTGTCGAGTATCCGCTCAACCCCAGTTGTTCATGTGTTTCACAAAAGTCTTCAAATACTATTCGATCTTCCGAAAACCCTCTGGAGCCTTTGGCTCTTGAAATTCTTGCTTGCTTGCATTATGGTTAATCCCATAAGTCTCGTAGTCATATTGACATTCCTTGTCATTATCATTTTGAGCCGTTGACTCAATATGTTTGCGAACACCCGCAATCATCATTGATCCTTATAAATTACCTTTCTGGCTGAGCTGCCATTCTTTCAACTGGAATTGGTTCTCGACCAATCCAAGTGTAGATTGATTGTACCCTAAGGCTATTCAACTTATCCATCCCTAATCGAGCATTGCTTGACCCCTTGATTTAGGAATCGTAATTCATTTGCATTTGACAATTAGGTTAGTCAGTTGTTTCTATAATTTGATCTCCTTGCATTCTTCTTCCTCTAGTTGAGTCTTGATGCTCACGTCGGATCCCTTGTGGACCACGGATCCTTTGTTGGATTTTATCGACAACGCCCTTCATATTCAATAACCTTGTGAGCCTTTCCTCGATACATAATGCCTTTGGTAAATTGTATCCTCTGCTTTCTCAACCATGCTCGCCTTGAGCTTGAGTTAATTATTTCTAAAGATTACGGTATATGATTCCAAGAAGCCCTATGGGTAGAACATATGCCTTCACTAAACCGTGTGGACCGAAAGTTTTCACGAATCATACTCTTACGGTGCTTCGCGGATAAAATTTTCAACACCGCAACTTCATCGAGCGTGAGAAGTGAATGAAGGGTTATGCATTGGAGAAGTGGGAGTCGACCTTGAACTTGTGTTCATGCCCATGGACAAGATGTAGATCTTATCATTAAAGCTTCTCTTAAATTAATTATTCCTTTGGTATAAGTTCATCTTATATCAGGGATCTGGCCTTTTGCAATCGTGGTTCCGACCATGTTCTCTTTTAAATACCATTTCTCGTGCAAGTTTTAGCACTTGTCTTCTGTAGAGCAATAACCCCCGTCCAACCTCTACTTTGATATGTCATCGAGTATTACCCCTGGTATCTCGAGATTATCATGGAACTGCATAACCTCTTATGAGTTCTTCATCAAGTGCTACCTTCCCACTGTTTCCAATTTTTCACGGGCTCTGAGTTATTAAACACTCAAAGACACCGATAAATGAACCGAGTCCGCACTACGGTTCAACAACTCTTCAGTAAGCTTCTATAAGTACGAGTTTGTACCCGATCACGCCATTCCTAGCCTGTTTGGCTATATCGTTGTCGTGATGATTTTAACTGTACTACTCGTTCCTTCTTCACGGAGCACAATTTTCGACGAGGAACTAACCTTACTCGATCCTCATCGACATATCATTTCGCCTTGAACAACAAGCTTGGTTTCGAGTTTGTGTCGTACCCTTGGTTCTAATAACCTTTCACTTCATCATTACTTTGACTTGATGTAAATCGCGATCGATTACATCTTCATGAACTCTCGCGACAAAGGTGTCGTGATCATCAACATTCGAGCTCATCCGGGATATCAATTGAATTATGATGAGAAAAACATCCTTGCCCTCGATGAATTGTATTATCACCGACCACTTTATTGCCTTCCCACCAACACAAGCTTGTTCATGTTTGGTGTTATACCTTGAGTTCCTTGCTACCCAGCAATTGTTCTTCTTTACCTTGAGTATTACCATCCTTTATGTCAAGAATGTTACGAGATTTGTTCCACCTCTTGAGGATTCTTGACATAGAAATACTTCTCACCATCACCATTCTTTCTTGGTCCCGTGTTAATTCCAACAAGTGGGCGGTGTGGTTTGGATTCTTTCCTTCTAGCAACCCTATTTTTTAAGTTAATGGTGAAGGTTCATTCTTAGGCTATCGATTATTGAATCACCATTCTGACATTGGTCGTGCAACCCAACCCATCGGGCGCACCTTTCAACCAATGTTTACTTGTGTATGTTTCCTCGAGCATACTTCCTTATATCATTTGATCTGACAAATGTTATCTCCTTGTTCACTTAATTGTGGAAGTCCATCTTTTGGGAATCTCGGTGAATTGTCGTTGAGTTCACGGACACCTCCTTGTCCTCTCCTTGGGATAATGATGGACTCTTGTTAACGGAAATCACTTCAAAGTTCATTTCCCCGGGGATCTTACAATGTCATCTCGTCAATTTGCGTTGCACCTTTTCTTCTCAGGTATCCTAAGTCTGAGGTATCCGACACCAATCGGATCTGAATCTCGGTCGATATGATGGTTGGGACAACTTTCAAGAGTTATGATGTTGATCCTTGATGACCCGGTAGCATGATGTCATGCCTAGCACCCCGGTGGAGGACCTATCATTATAGATTCCTTTTCAGCAGGGTTATCCATTCATCCATGAGGAATTGTATCTGATTACGCAAGTTATTCGAGATGGATCCTTCGTGATTCCAAAGTCTGATCTTCACCAAGGCCATGTCAATGCTATCTCGAAGCATGTCGTGATACTCGATTTTCAACAAGAACATTGAAGCCCAATGCTAAATGTTTCTTGCTCAATTATCCGAACACCGTTGTATGGGTAATGTCATGAAATTTCTCTCCCTTACCTAAAGGGTTTTCTACATTATATCATGTCATGGATATCATGCTCTACTTATCCTTGGGAAGGATATACCCACAAATATGTGTTTAAACACATTTTCCTTTCCATTGTTCATTTAACCTAATGATCACATTTTCCTTTCCATGGGTCTGTTTGACCCTTCTTGGGATATATATAATCTAGCGGTGATAATCCCGCTTAGGTAAGCACCTCGTTGTACCACTCTGTAAGTAAGACCCTATTACTATTGTTGATGGCATTCGGTAACCACCGATGGGCGAGAACCTTGCCTATTGGTCCGCCTCGTTCAACGAAAGGAAAATGGTTCTCTTCGTCCCTCGCCCTTGGTACCTATGTTGTTGCCGACATGACCCTCGAGACTCTCCTCTGACATGCCTTGCTTACATGATCGTGCAAGATGTCACCAACCTTCTACTTTTAACCACATGGTGGGCCCATAACCCACAGTTCCACAGGATCGAAACCTGACTGTCCTGTACACCCCCTATTCCCAAAGTTATTCCTCGTGCGTGGACCGTATGTAATCCACGGGCCCTTGTCCTAGTGATCTATTCGTATCGGACGCAATACTTACTCTCGCTACTCAAACCCCTTTCTCACTCTGGTTCGGGCTTGAGCAACTATCTATCCGCTTGGAGCCTATTATGGTACCTTTGTACCTTACTCTCGAGGTATTTCATATGTTCAACTCGAGATAATCTTATACTAATTCATGGGTTAACCCCATTCTTTCCCTCAAAAGCATTATGCCGTAGTGAGCTGCCCTTATCTTTTAAGTAAAATGCGATGGAGTTCGAAGAAATGATGACAAGTTTATCATGATGCATCGGAATAAAGGATTGAAGACATCAACGAAAGGATTAACTTCTTGAGAATATCCGTTAGAATATCGTAACGAAACTTTCCCTTACTCCCCTCTTAAATCTCGGACGAGATTTCTTGTAATGGAGGAGAATTGTGGCCCTGGATAATCTTGCTAAAATAATCCCACGCTAATCAAGCCACATCATCCCGATTACCGATGCTAAACGTCCGTTAGTTCAAACCGCGTCAAATTAAAATTTAAAATAAAGGCAAACGACAAAAGTTTTGAGATATTAAAACTAAATTTTTGGGTTGTGTCAAATAATGCATAGGTAATTATGGTGGAGAAACCACATTTTTATAAAAGGTTTAAATGCACTTATGTAATTAAGGTAGTAGGTAAAACAATTACTTAAATGCTTTTAAAAATAATAAACTATTACAAACCATTTTATTTTTGAAGAGCTAAATTATTAGTGGCAAAGGCACAATTTGTAACACTAAATTAGGTGCCACTTTTGTATTTTATTAAAACTAAAATAAATAGAAACTATGATAAATCGAAAAGGATAAACAAAAAGAAAACAAAGAAAAGGGAAAGGAAGAAAACCCCGGCCTTCCCCCTCCCCTTCAGCCGTTTGGCCCAACTAGGCATCAACCCACTGTGCCACCGCCCAGCCCTTCATCGCTCCCTTAACCCGTGGTGACCGGAACCCTAGCAGGTTCCTCCCACTCGTCCCCACTACCAGTCGCCCCCACGATCCCTTCTCCTCCTCGCGATCTGGATCGGGCGCATGCCCGCCCACAGACGCAGCGCCCCCAACCTCACCGGAGCTTCCTGCCTCCCCGAGCTCGCCTCACCTCCCCACTTGCCTCTCCCCCCTCCCCGATCCAGATCGGGATCAGGCGACCACGCCCCTGCCCGTTGACTCCTCGCCTCCTCTCCCTTGCGGCGCTTCGCCGGAAACCATGCCACGCCTCGCGCCCGACAGCCCCACCGATTGGATCGCCACCTCGCCGTCGACCAGACAACCTCATTGGTCGCCGTCGTCCCCATCCTCCTCTCCAACGGCCTTCACCGACCCTCGCCGCTCATTGGACCGCCCGACCCCATCACAGCCGTTCTTGGGGCGCCTCCTCGTCTTCCCCCACGCCTTCTTCCCAAGCCTCGGCGATCAACCCTGCACGCTGGTGAGGCCTTTGGCCTCCTCTTTCCTCTATGCACCGCTCCTGCACGTCTCCCCGTTGCCGGTCACCACCGTCGGCCACCCCACGCGCTGCCTGCGCCCGCCGGCGCCGTCCCGCGTCTGTACCTCGTGCCCCTACCCCCGCATCCGCCTGGGGTTGTGCCCCCTGCTTCGTGGACCGCTCTGCCGCTGCTCATCGGCGATGCTGCTCCCTACCTCCCAGCCAGGCCGTGCCTTCCCGGTCCGGACTGTAGCCTATACTACTGCCCAGCCACACCCTCCATGGCCCGACCACCTCTCGTCGCGCCACTACGGCGGCATGCCGTCGCCGTCGCCTCATCGGCGGTTTGGGCGTCGCCAGCGAATGGTTCTTTGGGCATTCGCCACGTCAGAACCCCGCCAAATACTGTTAACCCCCTGTACCAATGACAAGTGGGCCCAGCCCCTAGAACATGTTAAAAAAAATTATAAATACATAAATAAATAAATAAAATAAAATAATTAGTTAACTAAATTAGTTAACTTAATTAGGCCTGTTAAATTAACCTAATCACTTTTTAACTAACTAATCATGTTTAATTAACCTAAGTCAATGACAACCGGACCCACACGTCAGTTGACCGAGTCAACTCTGTTGATCGCTGACATCAGCATGACATCATGTCGATGTCATTAATCTATTTTCGAATTAAATTAAATAATTAATTAAATTCCGAAATTAATAAAATCTTTAAAAATCATATCTTTTAATCCGTAACTTCGGTTAAAATATTTTCAACATGAAAGTTGCTCAGAACGATGAGACGAACCCGGATACGCAGCCCGTTCGTCCACCACACACTCCTAACATATCAAACACGCAACTTTCCCTCTTCGGTTCATTTGTCCGAAAACACGGAACCCGGGGGATACTTTCCCGGATGTCCCCCCCCCCCTTCACCAGTATCACCTCGTACAGCATTAGGTCACCTCTAGCACCACGTATTGCCATGTTACGCTTTGTGATACTTTGATTGCTCTGTTATTTATTGTGTTCCCCCGCATTTACTTCTTTCCGGTAGACCACGAGGCTGGCGACCCCCTATTCGACTACGGTGTCGACGACCCTCTCTCTTGCCGAGCAACCAGGCAAGCCCCCCTTGATCACCGATATCGCCTACTCTTATCTATACTGCTTGCATTAGAGTAGTATAACATATTCTTGCTTTGAGATACTCCTATCTTTCTTTGCATAGCTTTGTCCTTGTTACTTCATTGTTACCTTACCGCAATCCTATATGCTTAGTATAGGATGCTAGTACTTTCATCTGTGGCCCTACATCCTTGTCCGTCTGCCGTGCTATACTATCGGGCCGTGATCACTCGGGAGGTGATCACGGTATATCTTGTATACTTTACACTATTACATTACGTGGTACTTGTTGGGAGATGGGGCTGAAAGGACGGGTGGCTCCATCCCGTGAGGTGGGCCTGGGTTCCCGACGGCCCCGATTGTTACTTTATGGCGGAGCGGCAGGGCAGGTTGAGACCGCCTAGGAGAGAGGTGGGCCTGCCTGTTCGGCGTTCATGGTTACTTAACACGCTTAACGAGGTCTTGGTATTTGATTTGAGTTGGCTCTGAGCTTATACACACTAACCATCTACGCGGGAGTAGTTATGGGTATCCCGCGTCGTGGTATCGGCAAGCACTTGAGACGTCGGCGACGGCGGCGGCGCGCGGATTGGACTGGAACGCTGTTAGGCTAGGTGCGCTTCCGGCCGCCCGCATAGCGTCTTGTGTGTGCTCGAGGCGATGGGCCTGACCCTGCGCGCTTAGGTTTAGACCGGCATGTTGGCCTCTCTGTTGTGCCTAGGTGGGGCTGCGGCGTGTTGATCTTCCGCGGCGGGCATGACCGAGAAAGTGTGTCCGCCAAATGGGATCAAGCGTCTTTGGGTAAGATGGTGCACCCTGCGCAGGAAGTTAATCTATTGAATAGCCGTGATCTTGATAATGTGACGACTTGAGTTGTACCTTGAGCTTATGACAACTAGAACCGGATACTTGATAAAACACACCCTTCCAAGTGCGGATACAACGGTGGTCGCTCTATCTCGTGGATATGAGGAGGGATTGCGGGTAGGATTATTGCTATGTGATGTTACTTGGAGGACTTGATTGTCCCTCCTACCTGTTGCAAGACAGGTGTCCGAGCGTAGTCTTCGTTAAGACTAGCTATCCCCTCTTATTCGGCATTCTGCGATTCAGTCCACCGATATGGCCTTTACATATATCCATGCATATGTAGTGTAGTTCCTTTCTTGCAGTACTTTGGATGAGTACTCACGGTTGCCTTGTTTCCCCTTTTCCCCTATCTCTACTCGATTGCTGCAACCAGACGATGGAGCCCAGAGCGACGCCACCGTCGATGGCGACTACTACTGGAGGTGCCTACTACTACGTGCAGCCCACGACGACGACCGGGAGTAACCTAGGAGGATCCTGTGCGGGAGGCCTGCTCCTCTTCGATCTGTATCCCAGTTTGTGCTAGCCATCTTATGGCACCTTGTTTAACTTATGTCCGTGCTCAGATATTGTTGCTTCCACGACTTCGTCTATGATCGAGCACTTGTATTCGAGCCCTCGAGGCCCCTGGCTTGTATTATGATGCTTGTATGACTTATTTTATTTGTAGAGTTGTGTTGTGATATCTTCCCGTGAGTCCCTGATCTTGATCGTACACATTTGCGTGCATGATTAGTGTACGATTAAATCGGGGGCGTCACAGGGCAGTACCAAGGTCATGTCAAAGAAGCCACCATCATACTTGAAGTAGTGGTATCGAAGGACTTGTGGATTTGGCATGCTTTCTTTTGGCACGCCTGGTTCTAAGAATGACATCAATGTGCTTCAATGATCTCCTTTGTTCAAGGGATTTTGTGATTGGGAAATCTCCACCGTGCAACTACACCGTGAATGGCCACAACTTTCGATGGTATCTATCCTCAATGGGCGGCGTTTGTGAAGACTATATTGGATCCTCGTGGTTGGAAACAATGTCTCTTTGCAAAAGCACAAGAAGGCACTAGGAAGGATGTGAGGGGTCATTTGGAGTACTCCAAGCTCGTTGGGGTATTGTTATGGAGCTGCAATGGTGTGGGAAACGAAGACACTTTAGCAAGCCATGACATGTTGCGTAATCTTGCACAACATTTTTCCTATAAAAGGGGCTAGGCTACCCGCCATTCTGAGCGATTGCATTCGCTGCTCTGTATGGTTCGCACAATTTACCAGCACATGTACTTTTTACAGCGTTGTTAAAGGCTCAACCGTCCTTCTTTCTGTACATCTGCCTTTCACTTTCGTATGTATGACAGGTGGGCTTTCAGCGAATGCTATGTATTTCTCTGGTTCTTGGTAGGCAAAATATTCACCCAAGCGGTGAAAACCTAAAAGAATGAGCGACTCCTCTCCTCTCTCTCCCTCTTTTCTATTTCCTCTTAAACCTACACAGAGGGCTACAACCGCTCCGGTGACCGCAAGGGCAAAGAACCGACGAGGGAGTGGTGAATTATTTGGTCATCTCCGTCTCCATTAGCATATATAGTAATTGTATTTCAAATCTATGTCCGGTTGCCGGCTGAACTATGATGTTTAAACTGTGTATTTTGCTCCGGATTAAATGTGATGTATGCTCGTTTGTTCTACGTCCTACTTTGGTTGATCATCCACGTAGTCTGTTTCACGTTGAATGTATATGACCGGATATGAGATACACAGATATGCATGCGACTGTTTGAGAATGGACCGACCACTATCCACTAGTGCCGACGTATAGGGGGCAAATTAGCTATGCAACATCCGTGGAAGTATGGGGTGAGATTAGCTAGTGTAGATGCTCTAAGGGGTAAAAACAGTGGTCCGGAAAAAAGAACATAGCAAATAAGTACAGACCATCTCGATGTTCTTCTCCTTGCTAGTATTAAGTTGAAAGAGTCAATTACACCACCACTGCTTAAACTTGGCAAGAAAAATCACTTTAGTGTCAAAACTTGCGGCATACAATGAACCGGTGCACGCATGCGACGCTGACGAGGCGTGACAACATGGCGCTGGGTGGGGTGGGGGGGGGGGGGGTTGCACTGTCAGTGACCATCCGCGTAGACCATGCGTGTTGTTTTTACGAAAACACCCTTGAATTTTATTTTCTCACATGGGAAGCCCCTGACAGGTGTAGGACCCCACCTATCAGGGAAACACACACAAGTTTTATATTAGAATGAAAAATCATAGCCCAGAAGGTTCGAACTGGCGACTTCGAATCATCCTGCTAGCTCGGCTAGCCACTCTACACTGACACCATTTGATGACCTCGGTGGGTACACATTTATTATATCTTTTGCTTGAACAACATAAATTAAGAATTTTAATAATTCGAAAAAATGCTGCCATGGGCGTTCGTACCTACGACTTGGGGCAAAAAATAAGATGGGCCAGCGACCGATAATTCTATACACACGAGTGTCACGGGCCTTTACGGACTCTGTGCGTTAACTAATCTTCTCCCTCTGATTTTCAGGGGTGTGGGCCCACACCCTTATGTCCTCCAATCACATGATCCCAGCTAAGCCTCCCCGTGAAGTAAGTAAACAATCTCTCCGTGCGTGTAGCATCGCTCGGCCAGCGATTGCATCTACATTCATCTGTTTTCTATGGGATCGTTATCCTTTTTGTGAGTAGCACACACTGCGCTCATGGGCCAAAACAATATTGTGTTTTTAATTTTTAGAATTTTGTAAAAAATAATAATTCCTAATTATAAAAAATATACATATAAATAAATAAATTACACAAAATATGCTCATAACATTCGAAAAAATGCGCACCTATTAATTTAACAAAAATACATAATATTGAATTACGAATTATATAAATGTTTGTATAATTTTGAAAAGTGTTTGCATATTAAATATAAATATTAAAGTAATTTTATATAATATATATATAAATTTAATTATAAGTTTGAACTTTTATAATTTTTGAATAAAATATTCATGTAGTATATAATGTAGCTTTAAAAGTTTTCATGTGTTTTGATAAAGTTTGTGTGTTTTGAATTTTTATTTTATAAAAATACAGTTATATGTATGGGAAATGAATATGAGCCTAATGTGTCATCTGCAGATCCTCAAATGAATATGTATGTACAATTATATGTATATTATTTATAATTAGGATTCACATATTTTTTATAATTTATAATTTTAAAATGAAAAGAAAACAAAACACATGTTGAAAATGGGCCGGACTAACTGCCTTTGTTGGGGTGGCAGGCCCTCATCTTGTGTGCTGTCATGTGTTCTAAGTTCTACCCCCCAAAACCACATCTTTTTGTTGGAATCAAAATTCCTAATTTATCTTGTTAAATAATAAAATAAGGACTGAGTATCCTGACTTCAAACTTTATCCTCTTCCGTCCAATTTTTAATTATATTAGAACTTGTGCTCTTTTGCTGAAAGGCGGGTCCCCCACCTGTCATGGCCTTTTCTTTGCGAAAAAATGAAAGTCAAGTGTGTTTTTGCAAAAACAACAAACCCTGGTGTACACCGCCCGGTCACTATACAAACGAGTTTTGCACGCCGAGTCTTGTGACACCAGTTCAATGTATGCTAATTTTCCTCATTAAGTTTAAGCACCGGTAGTTTAATTGACTCAAGTTAAAATGGAAGCTCAGTAAACTTACAACACCCGGATGGAAGCAGAAGCATGCCACGCTGCTGCAATCAGACAGTGCGGGCCTACCTGGGCTTCCGATCAAACCGTCAACCACATAAAAGAAGATCAACAAACAAGCAAAAACAAAACCAAACTAATCAAATCAAACTTTTGGTGAACCAAAACAAAAATCTAAACCAAGGCTTTCAAATTCAAATGAAATTCAAAAGAAGCAAAGGAAAGAAAACACAAGCTAGAAACACATTAAATTTTATATTCAGGATCAGATGGTAAATCACGGGATGCCCCAGTGTCGTAACAGGCTTATTGGGGCAGGCACCCCTCTCGCATAATTTAGCGAGCCTGTACCACTCCTCATTTCCCTTTGCTGCCTGAAGGATCATGATTTTACCCGACGCACCCAGGTCCTTTCTTATAGAACTTCCGTCCACGCGCTCACTCCCTCCGGCCGAGGTGGGACTAATATGAGGGCGACTCTCTAACCTCACTGAACGCTCCACGCTGGACAAGTTTTGTGGAGGCCAATGGTTAAACCTGCACGGGCCATCAGGCGTACACAAGTGGGCTGTGGGCCGGTCATCATATGTAAAACATTGGCCCATGGAGGTAAGTCTTCGCGTCGCAGTAGGACAGAGTTCATTTTTTTGAATAGGGAAATTTACACATTAAAATCATACAAGGGGTTGTAGCTCAAATGGTAGAGCGCCCGCTTTGCATGCGGGAGGCACGGGGTTCGATCCCCCGCATCTCCATGATATAGTATTTTTACGCAATTATTATTAAGGTATTTTTCTCACCTATTCTGTCAATCTATCTCCATACTATGTTTTGCGCCAGTATTAAGGTGTTTTTCCTTACCTATTCTGCAATGACTTTTTTTTGCGGGAATCTATCTCCATACTATGTTTTGCGCCAGTATTAAGGTGTTTTTCCTTACCTATTCTGCAATGCCTTTTTTTTGCGGGAACTGTAATGTTTTTTCATACCACCATTGATTTTTTTCCCCTATATCCTCTTTATCCTATTTTTTCATGACGCTGTTCTATATCAGTTTTCAGTATATACACGTAGGAATTTCCTCCTTGTGAGACATAAGATGGACATTTAATACCACTTGGCATGAGTGGTAAGCTATATCAAAAATAATGAACAATAGGGTGGTCAATTAGTTACTATGGAATATATCAATTATGCATATTTACCTTAATTTACAACAAGCATTTAGAAAAAGCTTGCATGAATCCTAACGTAAAATCAATAAAATAAGACTTAGATATGCAATAATTAAAGCACATCTAGATGTGCTTCAGCAAAACTGTTGATTCAAATGGCCGAAGCCATGCTTGATTATTATCCATTGTTTAGCGTGCATTTTTTACTTCCGGCACCAAGACAGTTGATATATCAGGGAGGGGATTAGTGGCACGCAGGGTCGGGGCACGCAACCTTAAATTTTTTTTGGCTTTCAATTTTCAAATTTTCATATCTTTTGAACCAAATCTAAATTAAGTTTCGTTTGTGTATTTGTGTTTCTTTTGACGAGGGATTTTAAATAAGTTCCATTTTGAACATGTATTGATGAATTTTTAAAACTTCGCTAAGTTTCAACTGCTGAAACTTGGTACGAGCGAACGACAAAAAAATAAGTTTCGAAACCTAAAACTTTAGACTAAATGTGCCCCCTTCGGAATCCAACGACTTTACCGGCCGCCTTTGTCTATTTTGCCAAGTCTTGCATGTAAGACGAGTGTTTTTCGTGGAATAAGCCGAGTTTTTTATGTAAGCCGAGTGTTTTTGAGCGGGACTCGGTTTATATTTGGATAAGCCGAGTGACCTATGTAAACCGGGTGCTATTTTGCTGATACTCGATTTACATTTATATTAGGAGTAATGCTAGAGCTACGTGAAAATTGTTACGTGATCTACGCAATGAGTAACGTGGAAGGTTTTAACTGGATCAGTAGAGGGGAAGGGGTCCATCCCCCGTTAAAATCAAGGGGCCCGATAGGTTTAGATAGGAAATTTACGTAGGCCTTCGTAGCCTCTTTCGTAGGTGTAGGATTATGGGAGTGGCTATAGGTCAGTTGACTAAATTCTTTTTGGGTCAGTCAACTGACCCAAACTTGTTTCAGTCACGGCTACAGGTCAGTTGATTGACGTGTTTGCTGAATCCTAAGCCCAGCATGCTCCTGTGCAGGTGGACTCCCTAGCATGTGTATTTCCCTTGAAGAAGAAAGAATAAAAAAACTAAACATTGACAATACCCTGTAAGAAGAAAGGCAATAAAAACCACGTAATGGCAAAATTTGCACGCAATTTACACATAAATTGCGTTTTGTTATAATATGCAAAAATAAAGGTATTACATTTAAAGAAAGAAAATGAAATAAAATTAAAATTAAATGAAGACAAAAAATAAATTTTTCTAGAGACGAAAAAACCCTTTAAAAAGAAAGATGATAAAATAAAAATAAAATAATGAAATGTTCTAGGAAGATTGAAACCCTCTAATAAGAAAGAACATAAGAAAACAAAACAAAAACAAATAATAAAGTTTTCTAGGAAAGAATGAACCCTTTAAGAAGAAAGACAATAAAAATAAAACAAATACAAAATAATGAAGTTTTCTATGGAAGAATGAAAGCCTTCAAGAAAAAAATACAAAAACTGAAACTAAAACAAAACAATGAAGTTTTCTATGTAAGAATAAAACCCTTTAAGAAAAAAGAAAATATAAGACAAAAACCAACACAAACTAATGAAGTTTGAGAAAATGAAACCCTTTAAGAAGAAATAAAATTCAAAAATAACGTGCACACAAGTATGCCCTAAAATTGCACTTTTCTAATACGCCAAAAATAAGCATATACAGTGTAATTTTTGCTTCTACTATAATTTACACACATGGTGTATCATACCTGCGTGTATACTTGCTTACAAACACAAAAAATTTTTTTTCTAAGAAGAAATGAAATATAGTGGCATTGGTACCACCCTTTAAGAAGAAAGGAATTCAAAAAATAATGATATAATTTGCGCACTTTAAATTTACACATAAATTCTATATTTGTAACTATGTAAGAATAAACATATTATAGTGAATTTTACATAAAACCGAAAATTTTAAACAAGGAACGAATAAGTGGCATTGTTATCGTCCTTCAAAACATGAAATGAATTTAAAACTAAACATAGTAAAACAAATAAAGTTTTCTAAGAGAGAATAAATTAGCGACATTGCAACTACTCTTAAGAGGAAAGAAAATAAAGAAAAAACTTGCACACAACTTTGCACTTTTTATAATATGCAGCGAATACCCATATAATAATGCACCTTTAGCAGTCTAGTACAATTTACACACATATTGTATTGTACTTTCATGCATACATACATATAATAACAGAAAAATCTATTTAATTAGCAAAAAAGTCCACAAAACAATTAGCATTGTTATCACCCTTAAAGAATAAAGAAAAATGAAAAAAGCAAAAAACTTCACACAATTAGCACAAAAATGCACTTTTTATAATATGTAGAGTAAATATATAAGAGTGAAGTTTCTGTACTCTAATGTAATTTGTAAACGTAGTACTTGCATGCATACATTCTCACGCACTCAACATCCAAAATACACGTAAAGAAGAAAAAACTCAACAGAAAAATAAAAAAAATAAAAGCATACATGTGCAGAAAACAAAAGTAAACACATGAAAAAAAGCATACACACACCAAAATCCAGCCCAAGAAGAAAATTGACTGACCCAAAATAGGTGTCAATCGAATCTAAAGAGCCCAATACCACCAGCAAAATTTGATAGAAAAAAGAAAAGCTACACAAATCTTAAAGCACAATCCAAGGGTTAGAAAATCGATTGACCACAAAAATTAAATTCAGCTGACTAAAATCTAGCTAAAGTGTAGGATTATTGCTTACATTAGCCGAGTACATGATAATTTACACTCGGCTTACCTCACCACACACAACAACGTGTGGTTTTCCTGTCGTTGCGAATATAGCATCGATTGAGATTTAGTAATCCCGTTTAAAAAAAATCGAGGTGGACTCATCAGTGGCAATATACACTATTGGTTTTGAGATACACGGGTTGATGACCAGTTAATTTCTAATCAACTAACTTGATACCTTTAATCCATTTCATCCCTTTGGGTACATCCTCGCACTCCTTGACGTGCCGAGACAGCTCCTCCTTGTTCACCGCCTTCCCCTGGCACTTGACATCGGGCGTCATGTGGAAGCACGGCTCCATGGACGCGGTGCGAACGCATGGCTTCTCGGGCACCTTGTGGTCCTTGGCGATCATGAGCATGGTGGGACGCAGGCCCGCGAGGCTGCTGCTCATGTAGCCGAACGTGGATACCCCCGTGGTAAGCAGCACGTCGGAGAAGCTGAGCAGGTAGATCTCCGCCAGCGCCTTCTGGTTGTGCGACCGCTGCCCCATCGTCTGCCGCTCCTCGTGGCTCGGCTGGAACACCCCCACCCTGCCCCCGTCCTCCGCGGCGTGCTCGTAGTACGTCGACCTGATCCTCTCGTAGTACTCGGCCTGCAGCGACGCGATCAAGATGGCCTTGGATTTGTTGGAGCCGCCGGCCGCTGCGCTCGTCGTGTTCGCCTCGTCGCCGTCGACGTCCGGCAGTATGTGCTCCTGTCGGGAGCACGCCATGATCTGGTTGTACATGTCGTCGACGGGGATGGATGCCCAGGAGAACATCCTGATCTGCACGCCGATCCTCTCCTCCGCGTGGGCGAGGTACGAGTGGTAGTAGCGCGTGATCATGCCCCACACGGAGTTGGACGGGTGGAACAGGTACCGGCCGAGGAGGTGCGCCACGCTCTCCATGGCCGGGAACAGCCTCCGGAGCTCGCCCTCGAACTCGGCCATGTCGTACAACGCCGGCACGAAGTAGAAGTCGTTCTGCAGCAGCAGCCAGTTCACCTTGGCTAGCACCAGCTGGTCGTCGTTGCAGTAGAAGAGCCGGTCCGAGCGCCGGAGGTCGTGTGCCAGGTGCAGGTACACATACGGCGGCACCGACCGCGCTGTCGCCTTGGTCGGGTCATTGGAGATCTTCTTGTCGTCGAGGAGGTTCCCGTACGACTGGTTGGAGCGCGCCCCGAGCCGGGACATGTCCGCGACGGGGAAGTCTGGCGGGAGCGCCCAAGTCCCGCCGGGGAACGGCTCGCAGAAGAGGTCGGTGAAGTCGTCAGTGGATTGCACAAGGAGGACACGGCCGGTGAGGAGCGCGTAGAGGAAGGTGCTGAGCAGCGACAACATCCGGTTGCCGAGGCCGTTGTAGGGGATCCACACGACGTAGTTGCACTCATCGTCCTCCGTGCTGCTGCTGCTGCCGGAGCGGAGGTGATCGACGGACTTGGCGTACAGCGGTGTGCCAGGGCCGCACTTCCTGTGCCGCGCCTCGTAGTCGCGCAGCTTCTGCAGGAGGTGCAGCGAGGGCTCGTACGGAGAGTGCTTGTAGTAATGCGGGGACTGGTACCGGCTCAGGCACGCGCGTCGGTCGGAGCCCGGCACGAGCAGGCCGCCGAAGAGCTCGTCTGCGCCGCCGGTGGCGCTTGTACGAGAGACGTTCAGCATTCCTGAGGGATCATCGAGCACGAGAAATTGTCAGGGTTACAATACCAATTTTATTTTACTAGCGCCGAGGAAGTGTAGCGCACGCTGCGCCCATGACCTATTCCGTCTGTATTTTGCCAAAATAAGCTAGAAAACAACATGTATTATGCGAGATAATAAAATGAAAAGGAGAACACAAATTCCATCTTTACCCCATGATATGTGTAGGCATGTAATAAACATTATATAATTTAACAAATTAAGTAAACCGGCTGGCCTATTAATATTTTTCATAAGCACATATTTTCCCCTTCCGTAAGTTAAAAAAAGTGATGGACGCCGTAGACGATGGTAAGAACATGGTTATTCTTCTTGCATAGGTGAACTCATCGAGGGAGAAGGAGTCTCACTTTTTTAGGGATTTTTTTTGTATTTCTTCTGGGTTACTGAATGCCTGGTGTTGATTTATTATTTTTATTATTCCTATTTATTCGGGTGTATTGTTCTTGGTTATAATTCAGGTACTATGTTGGTTTACAGTTCGGATGGGTTAATGTTTTTGGTTTATTCACATGTTGTTCTGTGTCACTGGTTTTACTGTTCCGGTTCAAGGGAGGGGGATTTTTTTATTTCTTTTAGATTACTGTTCATGACAATGCATATTGCTGATTTACCCTTTTTGTTGTTTGATTTATTCGTGCACTCATGTTTTTGGTCACGTGGATCAGTAAAAGTGAACGGCTTTAGGGCATTTTCATAGCCTCAAATTGTCTACATCCGTTTGGACTGACGAGTTCATACATAGTTTGCATCCAACATGGTACCTTATTGGTCTGTCGACGTGTTCCGATATCCTTTTTTCCGTCAACTTGGTGGCTTTGCGGGAGTACGGGCATTCGTCTGCCCAATCAAAAGTCACCACACATCCTCTCTCCGTTCGGATGGCGGAAGATCGCTGGCTGTTATTGTCTGGCGAAAAATTAGCATGCCGCACAAAGGCTGCTGATTGAAAGGTGATTATACGTTTGATGGAAGACTACAAGCATTTGGAAGAAGGCTACTAGCATTTAGAAAAGAGAGAATTCCTTATTTGACACTACCTTAAAATGTGGTTCCCTATTTGGCCCTAAAAAAAAATTTCTTACCTATTTGACATGTAGTCTAAATTTCTTTCCCAATATGACACTCTAGTGCATATTGTTCACTAACGGTGTTAAAGACAGACGTGAAAAGACCTTTTTACCCCTGCTGCATAAGGTGACGTGAAAAGACAGACTGAATGTACTACCATCTTTAACGAAGGATATGTAATACATGTGTGTTGACCTGAGATTTCTCTAAGACTTCTTTTCTCTGTATCCATGTTTATTTTGGATGGACTGATAGTCGCCCATTAGGAAGTATAAGCCTTTCGGTTCAATTTACCACTTCTGTTGTCATATAAACTCTTTCTGAAGTGGTATATACCCATTAAAAATGCATTATATACCCATTAAAAATACCATGCAATATATACTTCTTAAAGAGTGCAGTATAAACCCATTAAAAATACCATGCAGTATATACTCCTTGAAAAATGGTGCAACATATACCCCTTCTAAATACTGCATTGTTTTTTTCGCAGTTTATACCCTTAAAAATTGTCCAATATATACTCCTTGAAATATCGTAAAGGCTATTTTTTTGGGAATTTTATATTACACAAATGGAATACTGCATTGTTTGCATATCTTTCAAGATTATAGTATACATCCTGGATACTATACGGGTATATATATATGTACTACCAGTTCTCTTGGAGACATGACGTATATATACTGTATCAACCATATGTACGCTCACTCGCAAAAAAAAACCATATGTACACTGCCTAACTTCCTCCTCGTATAAAATATACTCCCTCCTTCCCATAATGTTAGGCATATTAGTTTTTGCACGGAAATTAGCGCAGGTTTACTTGAGCGATCCAATCTCAAATGAAGAGGACGCTATGAGCTAACTGCACGATAGACCTAGCCAACAATTTGTTTACGTTTTCAGAAAAATAGGGATTGTTAGTGATGGCTGTAACTGAATGAGAGATAAAGCCACATGTGTCTTAGATTATGGGATTGCATGAGAATCTTATATGCCTAATATTTTGGGAAGGAGGGAGTACTACTTTTGGTTTGAAACATGAAGTATATACTGTCCAATGATAATCCTTGTATTTTCTAATGCTTGAAAAGTAAGGACTACATGCACGGATCCTTGATTCTAGTAGCAAGTCGTTGGATGCTTACCGATCTCACAAAAGCTAAATTAGTGGCATGCACCCCATGTTTTTCTCCTTCGCTTGGTTTGCTACTACCGGGTGCAAGCCCACCAAGGGGTGGGAGTATGTTCTCTTGTGAGATATGGGATCAAATTATAGGGGAGGTTATGACCAAATATGTAACGTAACTGTAGATATTGTCATGTATAGATTTTTGGTCACCTTATGCACCAGGGGTAAACAGGTCTTTTCATGTCTGTCTTTAACACTGTTAGTGAACAAAATGTACTAGAGTGTCATATTGGGAAAGAAATTTAGATTACATGTCAAATAGGGAAGAAAAATTTTCTCAGGGCCTAATAGGGAACCACATTTTAAGGTAGTGTCAAATAAGGAATTCTCTCTTTAAAAAGTTACGCACTGCATTTGGCGGAAGCTAATGATGTAATCTTTTTTGGCGGAATCTAAAGCTAGCATGCATCAATTTGACGGAAACTACTTTGCTTTTGTTTGGCAGAAGCTACAATAATGCAGTGCTAACGTGAATTTATTTGATGGAGGCGCTATTATAATGCTAATTCTGTCTTGTTTCATGAAAACTGTCTGGCTTGTTAAAATTTAATTTAAAATTTGTACGGTGTGGTTGGATGGCCGGTTTTCGCAACAGTGTCCGTGGACACTGGTCCCTGATTCGCGGATGGGTACGGTGTTCGGTTTAGGAATCGGTGTTGGAGATGCTATCACGCCCTGGGTTGGTCATGTTTGCAAACACGAGCTACACGGTTTTGCAGATATAACCAGGAGTATGCAAAATCACAGGAGGTGAGGAGATCTTTTGTACCTCTACCTGTAGCCGTCAGCTTGGCGGCGTCGTGCCACACGGCCGGCGCGTCCGCCCGGCCGCCGAAGAGGAAGACCAGGAACGGCAGCGTGAAGAGGCACACGAGGAGCACCACGCCCGCCCTGCCCATCCTCTCCTCCTTGCCATCCCTCCTCCTCGCCGGCCGATCGTCCGACTTCTTCTCCATCTTCTCCGTACGATCGAGACGCGAAAGCCCCATGCATGGTTTTAAACGTCATCCGTAACTTGTCATGGGAGCAAAAGTGCGTGTTGGAGTGCATCTCAAAAGAGAAAAAGTAGACGTTGGAGTGCGGTGTACGTGTATACGTTGGAGTTGGACCGATCCATTAGAGCTGCGTTGCATCAGGTCATGTGTGGCCATTTCGTCTTGGATGCTACTCTACTTTGCGTCAAGCCGGGGCGGGATCTGGCGTTGACTCTTCTGGGTAACCGAGCCAGCGCATGATATGGGAGAGAGGATGGGCAGTCAACGCGCGGAGTGTAGGACACGTTGTGATTCTCCTTTTCTTTACTTTTTTCTTCTTCAGTTTTTGCTATTTCTTGATTCCCACAAGGCCCGTACAACGCGTGGAGTGTCGGACGAAGCTCAGCTGCTCGCCAAAGGCAGCGGCGAGGTGTGGAGGAAGGGCACGGGCCTGGTAATGGCGAGCTCCATGGCTGCGCGCACCGGCGCACGGCTGCACCTGCACTGCATGGCAATATGGCATCTCCTCGTGTCTCATGCACGCACGGGCGACCGCTCCTGCATCACCATCGAATGGGCCTCTCGGTCCAGCTCGAGCTAGAGCGGCGCTGATCCAGTCTTGAAGTACGGGATCATTCAGTCGTCAGTCAAGTCCTGAGACTGCTCGCTCGCGGCCGGTCCAAAGGCCGGCTCGGTCAGGGACCGGACCAGACTGTCATGTCGTACACTCATGCTCCATGATCGGCCGCCTCGCCGTGGAGGGCGACTGCAGGTCCGCGGTACTGGCCACGAGGTCGTCCATGCCTCCATGGTGGTCTTGGGAAGACCCATGCAGTTGGAGACGGCAACATGGTCGCGCACACTAAGGGATCTCCTGTGGAGGTAGGCGAAGCAGCTGGCGGACATGGTAGTCACCACGGTCTGTGTGCGTGCCGACTGCGAAGATGACGTCCATGAACGGTACTTGTGGAGGTCTAGGATGTCGGCAAGCATGTACAACCTGTAGTTGCAGTGCGCCTTTGCGGATGAGTAGAAGGGAACGTGCGAGAGGAAACATTGTTGGCTGTAGCTGCAGCGAGGAGTATGAGGGCCAGCGAGGGTGTGAGAGTGTGAGTAACATAACATATGGGATGCTAAACTAGTGTGTACGTTCCAATTCTATGTGCATTAGCTAAGTGGGATCCCACTTATCCCCATATAATTTTTATAGTGACGGGATGTCCGGTTATTCCCACAAAATGTATTGGTACCAAGTGGGCTCAAGGTGGGACTCAAATCTGCAGTCCCACTTGCAACCTGAGTGATAACCTAAGGTCTAGCCTTATTGATTGTATCTTGCAATAATCTTGTTGAAGGTTCGTACAATATAGTAGAGGGTTCGGCCCGGGATCTCGATACAACACATGTGCATTCAGAATTTTCCATCAAAAGAAAAGAATACTGTCATTTTTGTCTTGTTTCTACCATTCTCTTCGGTTGACTAGCTTGAGTCCTGCAGGCAGGTCTCCGCAGTGGCGCACATGCGGCACGATGAGGCCGGCGTCCTCGCGCCGCTTGCAGTCGTACAGCGGCGGGACATGGAAGCACGGCTCCATGGACACGTCCCTGCTGCACGGCCACCCCACCGTGCCGTTGGTGACATGGTGCAACACCTAGGGCTTGAGCCCGCCGAGCCCCTATGCCACGTACCCGAACGTCGACTGCCCGGTGGTCACCAGCATGTCCATCACGCTCAGCAGGTACACCTCCGCCCAGGCCTTGTGCTCGTGCGACCTCACGTTATACCGCTGGGTCTCCTTGTGTCTCGGTTGGTCCACCACCACCACCCTGCCGTATGCCGTCGCGCGCTCCCAGTACATCTCCTTCATCTTGTCGCTGTACCAGGCCTTGAGGGAGGTCACCAGGACGGCCGTCGGTTGCTGGGCGCCGGCCACCGTCGGCTCATCGTCTTTCTCCTCATCCAGCGTCGCCGGGAGCAGCCTCTCGTTCTGCGTGCACGCCTTGATCTGCTCCAGGATCTCTAGCGACTCCGCCTCCCAGGGGAAGACGCACACCTGGATGCCGAGCACGCGCTGCGCCGACACGAGGTGCGCGCGTTAGTACCGCGCGATGAGGCCACACACCTGGTTGGTCGGGTGGAACAGGTACCGGCCGAGGTGGTGGAACACCGTGTCAGGCTCCGGGAAGAGCATCCCAAGCTCCTGCTGGAAGGCCCTGACCAGGAACAACCCCGACACGATGTAGCTGTCCGTCCTTATCACCAGCCACCGGATGTCCCGGAGAACCCTCTGGTCATCGTCACAGAAGAACCGCTTGCCGTGGCCCGTCTGGTTGTAGTCGAGGTGGATGTACACGAACGCCGGCAGCTCAGCGGCGGCGGAGCCGTTTGTCTCGCCGGCTTCGAGCACTCCGTCCTCCCGCATTCTCCCGTACTGCTCCGACGTGTCGAGGTAAAAGCTCTGATAGTTGAGGAGCGGGAACCCCGGAGGCAGCAGCCACGTCGTATTTGGGAACGGCTCGCAGAAGAGCTCGTCCATCATGTGGCCGGGGTCGACGAGGAGGACGCGGTCGGTGAGTGACGTCTACTACACAACCTTCTTCTTGTAGACGTTGTTGGGCCTGCAAGTGCACAGGTTTGTAGGACAGTAGCAAATTTCCCTCAAGTGGATGACCTAAGGTTTATCAATCCGTAGGAGGCGTAGGATGAAGATGGTCTCTCTCAAACAACCCTGCAACCAAATAACAAAGAGTCTCTTGTGTCCCCAACACACCCAATACAATGGTAAATTGTATAGGTGCACTAGTTCGGCGAAGAGATGGTGATACAAGTGCAAAATAGATGGTAGATAAAGGTTTTTGTAATCTGAAATAATAAAAACAGCAAGGTAACTAATGATAAAAGTGAGCGTAAACGGTATTGCAATGATAGGAAACAAGGCATAGGGTTCATACTTTCACTAGTGCAAGTTCTCTCAACAATAATAACATAGATAGATCATATAACAATCCCTCATCATGCAACAAAGAGTCACTCCAAAGCCACTAATAGCGGAGAACAAACGTAGAGATTATGGTAGGGTACGAAACCACCTCAAAGTTATTCTTTCGGATCGATCTATTAAAGAGTTCGTACTAGAATAACACCTTAAGACACAAATCAGCCAAAACCCTAAAGTCACCTAGATACTCCATTGTCCCTCAAGTATCCGTGGGCATGATTATACGATATGCATCACACAATCTCAGATTCATCTATTCAACCAACACAAAGTACTTCAAAGAGTGCCCCAAAGTTTCTACCGGAGAGTCAAGAAAACGTGTGCCAACCCCTATGCATAGGTTCATGGGCGGAACCCGCAAGTTGGTCACCAAAACATACATCAAGTGGCACGTGATTGTAACACCCCGGATACAACTTTCCATATTCGTAACGCCAACTCTTGCCATTTCCGGCGATGTGATATGTTATTTCCTCCGTGGTTGGGTTTTGTCTGTTGTTTGGCGTTGTGTTCATGTCATGCATCTCATCTCATCGCATCATTTGCATTGCATCGACACTCGTTGCTGTCATTGTTTTTAAAACTTGCATTCGCTCGTATTTGCCGCGTCCCCCTTGCTTTTGTTGACCGTTCCGAGACCAACCTTGTTCTTCGTTTTTCCCTCTTGCCAAACCGGAGTCTCTCTGTAAAGTGCTCAAGACCCCTCGCGTGCGTCCGAAACCTGCTCCGAACCCGAACCGCTCAGTCGTCACCGTTGCATTCAGATCATCCCCTAACATCTATTAAATATCTCTGTTTTCTTTATTGAACTCCCTAGCCTATTTATTCTTGTCCGTCGGATTTCGATCCGAAGGTGCAAACTCTTCCCCTTTTCTATATATAGTCCACCCACATGTCTATTTGGACAAACCCTAGACCAACTCCCTAAAATTACTCCTAGCCGCCGCCACCCCTGTCCATTCCCTCCTCCTTCCTCGGGATCTCACCCGCCTACCCATCCACCAGCCGCCATTCCTCTAGTCTCCCCTTCCTCGAGATCTCCTCCCGATCCAAAAATCCTCCCCGACCAATTCCCTTGATTTCCGCTACCGCCCAACCACTACATCAATCCGCATCAGCAGCTCCAGGAGCCCATCGCTCCACTCCCTTTCTCTCCTCCCTTGGCGCCCGGAGCTCCAGATCGAGATGGGCTCGATCCCAAGCAGCCAGCCACCTCCGGCCTCGAGCAGTTGGCCACCGGAGTTCGAGGTGTCGCAGCTCCTCTTTTCTTCTTCCCCTGCCTTCGTCTCGTTTCTTTCTTGTCTCTCTCTCACTCTAATCTCGCGGCCTCTCTCTCGGTGTTCACAGGAAGCCCGAGGAGCCCCATCGTTCCCATGGCCGCCGCGACTCGTTCAAGCCCTCTCTGTTCGCCGCTTGGTTGCCGCCAAGCCATGGAGCCATCGTCGTTCCTCCTCCATCCCGCGCAGGGAGCCCGCCATTGACGCCAGGAGCCGTCCTCGCCCTCGTCCTCGCGCAATTCCCGAGCTCGACCCCGTCACCTCCTCTGCTTTGTCCCCGCCGTCGTTCATCGACCGAACCAGCAGCAAGCGCCGTCGCTCCTTCCGGTTGGCCCTGCTTCCTCGCCTCACCTCGCCTCGTCTCCAACCACCACGGACTGCCGCGCCGCCCCTCCGCAACAAGCTCCGCCGCCGCGCCATCTTCAGGCGCTCGAGCACGAGCTCGCCCGCGCCTCGTCTTCCTCCTCGTCGCGCGGGTCCAGGAGGCGCGCCGCGCAGCCGGTCGCCGCGTTGACCGCGCCCCTCCTCGTCGCCATGGATGCCGCCAAGTTCCCGCCGCTGCTGCTGCGTTCCCCGCCATGGCGCTGGGCCTCCTCTGCTCCCTTTGAGGCCTCCGAGCTCCTCCAGCTCGACCCGATCCGCCGAAGCTCCTGCCGCGCCGAGTCCCGCCGTTCCAGCGCCTCCGTCGTTCGTTCCAGCGCGGCGCTGTCGACCTCGTCTCTCTGAGGGAGACGAGTCTCGCTTCGTAACCTCGGCCTTCTCAAGCCAGCGCCGTCCAAGCCTGTTCCGCCAGATCCGGACGGCCAAGACCTCGCCGCCCGTTGCCCGCTCGCGGAGCTCGCTCCCGGTCCCCGGCGCCCTGCGTCGCCCGCCAAGTCCCCTGTTGCCGCGCCTGCTTCGCTTGGAGCCGCTTCCGCTTCGATTCGGTAGAGAATGGAACCCCGATGCCCTCCACCGCCTGGATCCATGCCGCCCCTGCCTCCATCGCGCCATCGCGAGTCCCAAGCTGCACGGCCATCGCTCCATCCTCTCGCTTCGAGGAGACGCCTCGCCAGCGCGTGACCCGTTCTCGACCAGCGCCAAGTCCAGATCGGTCCATCGCTTCCTTGACGCAGCAGCCATACTGGGCCACTTCTTGAGCTGTGCCCACTGAAGCCAGCCAGCCCACCGGCCCCTCTCCATCGAGCAGGCAAAGAGCCCAATGTGAGCAGCCCTCTTCCAGCGCCCTCTCCTGTACACTATTTGGGCTAGGCAGATTCGGCCCGTGTATGTTTTTTTCCAGATCAGCGATTTGTCTAATTATCCCAGGATTTATAGAATTGCAGAAAACCCCTCATGTTCATGCATTTATATCTCACAAACCGTGCATCGGATTAAAATGATTTAAACATGTAAAATGCTTAGAATTTTGTGTAGATTAATAATATGCCACTTTCATCCATGTTTAAAATGTTTAAAATGCTGTTTGATTAAATTTGCTCAAATGCCATGTTAAAATGATTTATTTCATAACTAAATAACCGTAGCTCCGTTTTAAATAAACTTTATATGTAAATGGGGTGGAAAAATGCCTAGTTTAACATGGTGCAGTTTATTTTCCTGTTTAACAACAATAAAATTGTGTTTAGGGCAGAACAGTACCGAATCTAAAATATGCACATGAGGATTTTCCGGAATTGTTGTTTCTTATTTCCGGCCTCATTTAAATTTGCCTAAATAGTTAGTTTACTTTTGTTTCACCTCTTGCCATGTTTAACAACATTTAATATTGTTGTGTGCCTAAACGAGATTAAACTAAATATGTCAATGTGGTGTTTTGTCAATATGCAACCCGTTGCATATTGAGCTCCACTTAATTGGTAGTATTGTTTGTTGCATATTGCCATGCCATGCCTCATTAAACCGGACATGCATCATACTTGTTTGTGCATCATGCCATGTTTATGCTTGTGCATTTATCATGTTGTTTGTTTCTTTCCGGTGTTACTTCTCGGTTCCGGTAATGTTGCGATTGTGAGGATTCGTTCGACTACTTCCGTTCGTCTTCTTCATGGACTCGTTCTTCTTCCTAGCGGGATTTCAGGCAAGATGACCGTCACCTTGGATCTCATTACTATCATTGCTATACTAGTTGCTTCGTTCTATCGCTTTGCTGCGCTACCTATCATTTGCTCTTCAAGCCTCCCAAATTGCCATGTCAGCCTCTAACCTTTTGCACCCTTCCTAGCAAACCGTTGTTTGGCTATGTTACCGCTTTTGCTCAGCCCTCTTATAGCGTTGTTAGTTGCGGTGAAGATGAAGTTTGTTCCTTGTTGAACATGGAGATGTTGTTCCTTGTTGGAACATGTTTACTTGTTGGGATATCACAATATATCTTATTTAATTAATGCATCTATATACTTGGTAAAGGGTGGAAGGCTCGGCCTTATGCCCGTGTTTTGTTCCACTCTTGCCGCCCTAGTTTCCGTCATACGGTATTATGTTCGGATTTTGCGTCCCTAACGCGGTTGGGTGGTTTATGGGACCCCTTGACAGTTCGCTTTGAATAAGACTCCTCCAAAGAAGGCCCAACCTTGGTTTTACCATTTGCCTCACCACCACCTATACCCTTTCCTTGGGAAGGCCAACCCAAGGGTCATCTTTATTTTAGCCCCCTAGGCGGTGCTTCGTAAGTGCTGGTTCAAACGAGCCTTCAAGGGCCACCACGGGAAACTCGAGGCTTGGTTTTACTCAGAGCTGTCTCATCCGTGTTGCCACGAGAACGAGATATGTGCAGCTCCTATCGGGATTGTCGGCGATCGGGCGGTCTTGCTGGTCTTGTTTTATTGTTGTCGAAATGTCTTGTAGCCGGATTCGAGACTGATCGGGTCTTCCGGGAGAAGGAATATCCTTCGTTGATCGCGAGAGCTTATCATGGGCTAAGTTGGGACACCCTGCAGGGTTTGAACTTTCAAAGCCGTGCCTGCGGTTATGTGGCGATGGGAATTTGTTAATATCCGTTGTAGTAAACTTGAAGCAAACTCTTCAAAATACACCAACCGTGTGCATAATCGTGAGTGTCTCTTTTCGGGGTTGATCGAGAGGAGAACACGGTTTCTGGGTTATGTCTGACACAAGTAGGAGTTCAGGATCACTTCTTGATCATTACTAGTTGACGACCGTTCCTTTGTTTCTCTTCTCGCTCTCATTTGCGTATGTTAGCCACCATACATGCTTAGTCGCTGCTGCAACCTCACCACTTTACCCCCTTCCTTTCCCATTAAGCTTTGCTAGTCTTGATACCCATGGTAATGGGATTGTTGAGTCCTCGTGGCTCATGATTACTACACCACCAGCCAGCAGTACAGGTTATGCGATGATCATGACGCGAGCGATGTTGCTTGTTTTGGAGTTCTTCTTACGCTTCTTCGATCGGGGATAGGTTCGGTCGGTAGCCTGGGCTAGCAGGTGGATATTGTTTGAGTTTCATTTATGATTCATCCGTAGTCGGATGTTGATCTTGTATGTTGTATTGTTGTATTCATGTGACATTGTATGTATTGGATGTATCCCCACTATTATGTAATGTTGATGTAATGATATCCACCTTGCAAAAGCGTCTTCAAGATGCGCTTCTATCCTTGGTGGGACCTTCGAGTTCCTTTAGGATAGGGTCGCATCTTGGGCGTGACAAGTTGGTATCAGAGCCTCGACCGACCTTAGGAGCCCCCTTGTTTGTTGGCCGTTGTTGTGTCTAGAAGAAAACTATTTTGAGTCTTAGGATTATATATATCGGAGAGTAGGATTCTTTTTACTCCTCAGTCCCTTCGTCGCTCTGGTGAGGCCTCCTGCCGTAGATGTTTTGTCTTTCCTATCCTCAAATTTCACGAAATTTTTTTTAGGATCACGCGGGTATCTTGGAATCGTTCCGATAGTCTTGTGACGAAAACATTGTTCTTGGTGCCTCCTGACATTTAGGGGTTGTGGCAGTGTCCCGGGGAGTTGAGCTCCGAGGTGTTGTCGTCACAATTTTATCGTTGCAGTTCTGGAATACCTGAGCTTTGCCGACATCAAAAATCTCTTTTGTATAGTTGTTGGTGAGATAACCCCGATAACCCAGTACTGGGGCGAGTTCGGGAGTATTGCCATAGCTTGTATAACGGATGCTTTTCGAAGGTTGAGGTACACGATTTCCGAAGGTTTCTTGGTTATGTGTTGACGGATGGATACAGCTGGATCTAGGTATTGTTAGTTTGGGTGATATATTTTGTGTCCCCTGTATCCCCAACACCAGATTGCATAACCGAAAGTTTCGGAGTTTTATAGGTGGAATTCAAGTAGCTCCTAGAATATCTTTTCGATGATGCATGATATGGGATTGGGTAAATCTCTATCATATGTATTTGTTCCGGCTTATTCTGCAAGCCAAATCCTTTGTTTTGTTTTATTTGTGGTATTCGAGTTGCTTCGAAGTCAAGTGTTGAATCCATACCTTCCCTAAACGGTGTTCTCATATTGCTATGTGAATACTAATCCTTCTTGATCATCGAGTTTGTCATGCCAATTCTGTTCCAACCGACGTGATCTTTACAAGTGGGTACGATCATTTCAACATTTGCGAGATCAATTCTAAGTTTTCTCAACGGTATCCGTTTCATCCGTTCCCAAGTTGTCTTTGTTTTCCCGCCCTCCCACCCTCTTCTTCCCAGAGTCTGAGTCTCTCTCGACCATCTATCTCATTCGTGCGGAGCCTTTTCAGTCTTTCGTCAATCATTTCAACCGGTGAATTCTCGTCTTGTTCGTCATTCTTCATCTCTTTCTTTTTCCGGTGGATCCAATTCAAGTTTTTCGTTGTCGATCGTATTCTTTCCATCAGCTCAAATATTTCCCTTTGCTCGTTCCTCCTCTCGCCATTCTTTTATCCCGGAGTGTTGAAGACATCTCAGAATACTCATGTTCGCATTCTATTATTTCGAGGTTGTCACCTCATTTTAATATTTCAATTGTTCCGGTGCATCACCTATCTCTTCAACAATCCTTTTTCAACGGTGTTTTCTCTTTAGTGGGCCCTAACCCATAGGTCTTTTCCCAGGATCTTACCTGACTCTTCTAATTATTCCGGAGCTATTTCTAATTCTTTTCAAAGTGTGACGTAAGAATGAATTTCATCAGTCACATGCCTTCTCCAAGATCGCTTTCAAATTCTTTTCATTGTTGGCTCAACCTCTTCGCTTTTCATTCTCCCGGAGTACCTCAATAATTTTTGTCTAGCTTCTTGTTACCCTCTCGAATTATTCCATTTGTCAGATATTCTTTTCTTACCCATCCGGAGTATGTCAGAAGTTGTTTTTTCCGTTTTATTTTCACCGGCGGCCATCGTTCCGGAAGAATTCTTCGTCCTCAGATTTCAGTTATCGTTCTCTATTTATCCCGGTGCTTCGTTCAAGTGTTCTTTAATCAGTTCATGATCTCTTCATTCTCTTGTATCTAAATTCTCTCAAGCATCTTCATTCGTTTTCCAATTCTTCCCGGTGAATTGTGCCTTGGCTACGTTCATTTGCAATTCTTATGGTGGTTCGTTCAAGTTTTCACTTCCTTCGTTACCATATTAATTCATTCGTTGTTTCCAAATCCCACCGGTGGTTCCATCAATAGCTTCTCAAGTTTGCACTATATCTCTTTTCAATCCCTCAAGAAGAATAAGTAGTATGCCAAATCTATTGCTTGTCATCAATGTAAATTGGTGAAGGATACACATAACGTAATTCTTATTTTTGTTTCATCCAAGTGATCTAGTTTCTTCTTTCCATCATTGTCATCATGTCACATTTCTCGGTTCGAGATGCTCCATCTTTTTTTTCCGGAGTTCCAAGTTCTCTCGGTTATATAATCGCGAAGCTCCATCTAAATCATTGCAAGGCTTCACCTTGTGTTTTCAACTTCTCTTTCTTTTTATCATCCTTTTATTACCGGAGTTCTTCATGGAGGCTCTACATGGTGGTTCGTCAAGGATTCTTTTCATTCTTTCTTCAAGTTCTTTCTCGGAGTTTTGATCCGTCAAGCCATACTTCAAAATAAACATGGTGCTCAACACATGTTTTGTTTTGAGGAGTTCAAGCATTCTTCATCTTGCATTCCAAAGTGCAATTCGTTCTACCTTATCATTTGAGGTGGTGTTATGTCATTCTTGACAATTTGAGTTCGTGTTTCATGATTCACATATTGTCAAGAATGAGATATTTTAAATCCACCAATCTCTTCGTTGGAGTCATCTTGTGTCATGTTTCACCTACAGCCTTCCCTAAGGAATGTAGCTATTTGTGATGCATACCTATGATCCAATTTTCTCCTTCTCATCTCGGTGAAGAAGTTTTTCATCTTTTTGGTGCTCTCAATCAAATCAATGGTTTCCATTAGTGGTCGGTTGTCACCTCATAGTCTCGAGATGTTTTCCATAAGCCCACTACAAACTTATTCTTTTCGTTGTTGGTCTTCCAACAACTCTATTCTAACCTTCTTGCAAGGATGCCTTCCAAATTCAATTGTGGTAGAAGTTGTCATTTTCTTCTCCGTCCCTTTATCCCAACGGTCTAGCTTCTATTCTTTCGTTCCGGAAGCATTGTGATGTTGTGCTCTTCACCAATCACCTCGTTTTGTGAGGATCGTGTTCTTTTCTTGCTTATCCATTTAACCGGAGTGTTGTATCATCTCTTCAATATCTTTTCATCTCATCAAGTTTTCTTCTCTTTTCTACCGAAGTGCTGTCCAAATTCTGTCATTCTTGTTCCTTGGCTATCTCATTATACCGAGGTGGTCATATTCTTTTCGTTCGTGAAGCTCTTATTTTCATGTCTTTGCAACCTCTTGGTTCTCGTCATATCCCTTGTTCCTCTTTTCTAACGGAGTGTTTTCAATTTTTCTCATCTTCATTGTTTGCTTTCTTTCATTTAGCTCAACCTCTCAAGGTTCGTGGTTTCACTCATTCGTCAAAGAAGCAACTTAGTTTTACCTCTTCTCTTCCTCTTTCTTTTCCCTCCGGTGCCATCCTAGATCTCGGGGCGAGATCCTCTCGTAGTGGTGGAGTGTTGTAACGCCCCGGATACAACTTTCCATATTCGTAACGCCAACTCTTGCCATTTCCGGCGATGTGATATGTTATTTCCTCCATGGTTGGGTTTTGTCTGTTGTTTGGCGTTGTGTTCATGTCATGCATCTCATCTCATCGCATCATTTGCATTGCATCGACACTCGTTGCTGTCATTGTTTTTAAAACTTGCATTCGCTCGTATTTGCCGCGTCCCCCTTGCTTTTGTTGACCGTTCCGAGACCAACCTTGTTCTTCGTTTTTCCCTCTTGCCAAACCGGAGTCTCTCTATAAAGTGCTCAAGACCCCTCGCGTGCGTCCGAAACCTGCTCCGAACCCGAACCGCTCAGTCGTCACCGTTGCATTCAGATCATCCCCTAACATCTATTAAATATCTCTGTTTTCTTTATTGAACTCCCTAGCCTATTTATTCTTGTCCGTCGGATTTCAATCCGAAGGTGCAAACTCTTCCCCTTTTCTATATATAGTCCATCCACATGTCTATTTGGACAAACCCTAGACCAACTCCCTAAAATTCCTCCTAGCCGCCGCCACCCCTGTCCATTCCCTCCTCCTTCCTCGGGATCTCACCCGCCTACCCATCCACCAGCCGCCATTCCTCTAGTCTCCCCTTCCTCGAGATCTCCTCCCGATCCAAAAATCCTCCCCGACCAATTCCCTTGATTTCCGCTGCCGCCCAACCACTACATCAAGCCGCATCAGCAGCTCCAGGAGCCCATCGCTCCACTCCCTTTCTCTCCTCCCTTGGCGCCCGGAGCTCCAGATCGAGATGGGCTCGATCCCAAGCAGCCAGCCACCTCCGGCCTCGAGCAGTTGGCCACCGGAGTTCGAGGTGTCGCAGCTCCTCTTTTCTTCTTCCCCTGCCTTCGTCTCGTTTCTTTCTTGTCTCTCTCTCACTCTAATCTCGCGGTCTCTCTCTCGGTGTTCACAGGAAGCCCGAGGAGCCCCATCGTTCCCATGGCCGCCGCGACTCGTTCAAGCCCTCTCTGTTCGCCGCTTGGTTGCCGCCAAGCCATGGAGCCATCGTCGTTCCTCCTCCATCCCGCGCAGGGAGCCCGCCATTGACGCCAGGAGCCGTCCTCGCCCTCGTCCTCGTGCAAGTCACGAGCTCGACCCCGTCACCTCCTCTGCTTCGTCCCCGCCGTCGTTCATCGACCGAACCAGCAGCAAGCGCCGTCGCTCCTTCCGGTTGGCCCTGCTTCCTCGCCTCGCCTCGCCTCGTCTCCAACCACCACGGACTGCCGCGCCGCCCCTCCGCGACAAGCTCCGCCGCCGCGCCATCTTCAGGCGCTCGAGCACGAGCTCGCCCGCGCCTCGTCTTCCTCCTCGTCGCGCGGGTCCAGGAGGCGCGCCGCGCAGCCGGTCGCCGCGTTGACCGCGCCCCTCCTCGTCGCCATGGATGCCGCCAAGTTCCCCGCCGCTGCTGCCGTTCCCCTGCCATGGCGCGTGGGCCTCCTCTGCTCCCGCACCTGAGGCCTCCGAGCTCCTCTAGCTCGACCCAGTCCGCGAGCTCCCTGCCGCGCCGGAGTCCCGCTGTTCCCGCGCCTCCGTCGTTCGTTCCAGCGCAGGCGCTGTCGACCTCGTCTCTCTGTGAGGGAGACGAGTCCTCGCTCGTAACCTCGGCCTTCTCAAGCCCGGCGCCGTCCAAGCCCGTTCCCGGCCAGATCCGGACGGCCAAGACCTCGCCGCCCCGTTGCCCCGCTCGCCGGAGCTCTGCTCCCGGTCCCCGGCGCCCTGCGTCGCCCGCCAAGTCCCCTGTTGCCGCGCCTGCTTCGCCTGGAGCCGCTTCCGCTTCGATTCGGCAGAGAACGGAGCCCCGATGCCCTCCACAGCCTGGATCCATGCCGCCCCTGCCTCCATCGCGCCATCGCCGGAGTCCCAAGCTGCACGAAGCCATCGCTCCATCCTCTGCTTCGAGGAGACGAGCGCCTCGCCCGCGTTGACCCCGTTCTCGACCAGCGCCAAGTCCAGATCGGTCCGCTGCTTCCGTTGACCGCAGCCAGCGCCCTGGGCCACTTCTTGAGCCAGGCCCAGCCGAAGCCAGCCAGGCCCAGCCGGACCCTCTCCATCGAGCCGGGCAAAGAGCCCAATGTGAGCAGCCCTCTTCCAGCGCCCCTCTCCTGTACACTATTTGGGCTAGGCAGATTCGGCCCGTGTATGTTTTTTTCCAGATCAGCGATTTGTCTAATTATCCCAGGATTTATAGAATTGCAGAAAACCCCTCATGTTCATGCATTTATATCTCACAAACCGTGCATCGGATTAAAATGATTTAAACATGTAAAATGCTTAGAATTTTGTGTAGATTAATAATATGCCACTTTCATCCATGTTTAAAATGTTTAAAATGCTGTTTGATTAAATTTGCTCAAATGCCATGTTAAAATGATTTATTTCATAACTAAATAACCGTAGCTCTGTTTTAAATAAACTTTATATGTAAATGGGGTGGAAAAATGCCTAGTTTAACATGGTGCAGTTTATTTTCCTGTTTAACAACAATAAAATTGTGTTTAGGGCAGAACAGTACCGAATCTAAAATATGCACATGAGGATTTTCCGGAATTGTTGTTTCTTATTTCCGGCCTCATTTAAATTTGCCTAAATAGTTAGTTTACTTTTGTTTCAACTCTTGCCATGTTTAACAACATTTAATATTGTTGTGTGCCTAAACGAGATTAAACTAAATATGTCAATGTGGTGTTTTGTCAATATGCAATCCGTTGCATATTGAGCTCCACTTAATTGGTAGTATTGTTTGTTGCATATTGCCATGCCATGCCTCATTAAACCGGACATGCATCATACTTGTTTGTGCATCATGCCATGTTTATGCTTGTGCATTTATCATGTTGTTTGTTTCTTTCCGGTGTTACTTCTCGGTTCCGGTAATGTTGCGATTGTGAGGATTCGTTCGACTACTTCCATTCGTCTTCTTCATGGACTCGTTCTTCTTCCTAGCGGGATTTCAGGCAAGATGACCGTCACCTTGGATCTCATTACTATCATTGCTATGCTAGTTGCTTCGTTCTATCGCTTTGCTGCGCTACCTATCATTTGCTCTTCAAGCCTCCCAAATTGCCATGTCAGCCTCTAACCTTTTGGACCCTTCCTAGCAAACCGTTGTTTGGCTATGTTACCGCTTTTGCTCAGCCCCTCTTATAGCGTTGTTAGTTGCAGGTGAAGATGAAGTTTGTTCCTTGTTGGAACATGGAGATGTTGTTCCTTGTTGGAACATGTTTACTTGTTGGGATATCACAATATATCTTATTTAATTAATGCATCTATATACTTGGTAAAGGGTGGAAGGCTCGGCCTTATGCCTGGTGTTTTGTTCCACTCTTGCCGCCCTAGTTTCCGTCATATCGGTATTATGTTCCCGGATTTTGCGTCCCTAACGCGGTTGGGTGGTTTATGGGACCCCTTGACAGTTCGCTTTGAATAAGACTCCTCCAAAGAAGGCCCAACCTTGGTTTTACCATTTGCCTCACCACCACCTATACCCTTTCCCTTGGGTCGGCCAACCCAAGGGTCATCTTTATTTTAGCCCCCCCGGGCCAGTGCTTCTCTAAATGCTGGTTCGAACCGAGCACTTCATGGGCCACCACGGGGAAACTCGAGGCTTGGTTTTACTCAGTAGCTTGTCTCATCCGGTGTTGCCACGAGAACGAGATATGTGCAGCTCTTATCGGGATTGTCGGCGCATCGGGCGGTCTTGCTGGTATTGTTTTATTGCTGTCGAAATGTCTTGTAGCCGGGATTCCGAGACTGATCGGGTCTTCCCGGGGAGAAGGAATATCCTTCGTTGATCGCGAGAGCTTATCATGGGCTAAGTTGGGACACCCCTGCAGGGTTTGAACTTTCGAAAGCCGTGCCCGCGGTTATGTGGCAGATGGGAATTTGTTAATATCCGGTTGTAGTAAACTTGAAGCAAACTCTTCAAAAATACACCAACCGTGTGCATAATCGTGAGTGTCTCTTTCGGGGTTGATCGAGAGGAGAACACGGTTTCTGGGTTATGTCTGACACAAGTAGGAGTTCAGGATCACTTCTTGATCATTACTAGTTGACGACCGTTCCTTTGATTCTCTTCTCGCTCTCATTTGCGTATGTTAGCCACCATACATGCTTAGTCGCTGCTGCAACCTCACCACTTTACCCCCTTCCTTTCCCATTAAGCTTTGCTAGTCTTGATACCCATGGTAATGGGATTGCTGAGTCCTCGTGGCTCACAGATTACTACACCACCAGTTGCAGGTACAGGTTATGCGATGATCATGACATGAGCGATGTTGCTTGTTTTGGAGTTCTTCTTCTGCTTCTTCGATCAGGGGATAGGTTCCAGGTCGGTAGCCTGGGCTAGCAGGGTGGATATTGTTTGAGTTTCTGTTTATGATTCATCCGTAGTCGGATGTTGATCTTGTATGTTGTATTGTTGTATTCATGTGACATTGTATGTATTGGATGTATCCCCACTATTATGTAATGTTGATGTAATGATATCCACTGATATCCCAATGTCACCACAGATAAACACGGCAAGACATACATCAAGTATTCTCAAATAAAGACTCAATCCGACAAGATAACTTCAAAGGGGAAAATCAATTCATCACAAGAGAGTAGAGGGGAGTAGCATCATAAGATCCAACTATAATAACAAAGCTCGCGATACATCAAGATCGTGCCATAGAGAACACGAGAGAGAGAGAGAGAGAGAGAGAGAAACATATAGCTACTGGTACATACCCTCAGCCCCGAGGGTGAACTACTCCTCCTCGTCATGGATAGCGCCGGATGATGAAGATGGCCACCGGTGATGGGTTCCCCCTCCGGCAGGGTGCCGAACGGGCTCCCGAGAGGTTTTTGGTGGCTACAGAGGCTTGCGGCGATGGAACTCCCGATCTATCTTATTCTTCGATGGTTTTAGGGTATATGGGAATATATAGGCGAAAGAAGTCGGTCGGGAGGTGCTCGAGGGGCCCATGAGGGTGAAGGGAGGGCCTCCTATCTCGTGGCTGCCTCGAGGATCTTCTCGCTTGAACTCCAAGTTCCGGATCATATTCTTCCAAAAATCACGCTTCCAAGGTTTCATTCCGTTTGGACTTCGTTTGATATTCCTTTTCTTCAAAACACTGAAATAGGCAAGAAAACAACAATATGGGCTGGGCCTCCGGTTAATAGGTTAGTGTGCCAAAACACATAATAATATAGCATGAATGCTTCATAAATTATAGATACGTTGGAGACGTATCAGCACCCTCAAGCTTAATTCATGCTCGTCCTCGAGTAGGTAAATGATAAAAGAAAGAATTTATGAAGTGTGAATGCTAGAAGGTGCACAAGTTTGATCAATGATAATTTCAATCACCTTTTATAGCATGATTATATGTCATAACAGTAGTTCATCTCATAAAACTTCTCAAGATCAAGTAATAAGCTATTCACATGTTAAAGCATGGACCATAAACTTTCTTGAAATATAGCAAACTTCATTCTTAGTCATCAAACAATTACAATTCATCTTATTTTCAGGAAGGGTCTATGTCAGAGCTTTGATTTAGCAAACCCCACATACTCAACTATCATATAGTCTTCTACAATTACTAACACTCACGCAATACTTATGGTTATGGAGTTTTAATCGGACACTGAGAAAGATAGGGGCTTATAGTATCGCCTCCCAACGTATTCACCTTTGGGTGATGTCAACAATAATAGTTCATGCTAACTTACATCCAATTGGATATATATATCAGGATCTTTCCAACACGAGGTGCTTGCCAAAGGATAAAATGAAAAAGGAAAGGTGAAGATCACCTTGACTCTTGCATAAAGTAAAAGACATAAAGTAAAAGATAGGCCCTTCGCAGAGGGAAGCAGAGGTTGTCATGCGCTTTTATGGTTGGATGCACAAAATCTTAATGCAAAAGAACGTCACTTTATATTGCCACTTGTATATGGACCTTTATTATGCAGTCCGTCGCTTTTATTGCTTCCATAACAAGATCGTATAAAGCTTGTTTTCTTCACACTAATAGATCATACATATTTAGAGAGCAATTTTCATTGCTTGCACCGATGACAACTTACTTGAATGATCTTACTCAATCCATAGGTAGGTATAGTGGATTCTCATGGCAAAAACTGGGTTTAAGGATATTTGGAAGCACAAGTAGTATCTCTACTTGGTGCAAGGAATTTTGGCTAGCATGAGGGGGAAAGGCAAGCTCAACATGTTTGAATGATCCATGACAATATACTTTAACTGAGATGTTAGAAAACATAACCCATTACGTTGTCTTCCTTGTCCAAGATCAACTCTTTAGCATGTCATACTTAATGAGTGCTCACAATTATAAATGATGTCTAGGATAGTATATTTATATGTGAAATCTCTCTTCCTTCAATATAGTTTCATGAATTGTTCAGATGACCAATACAATGCTTGCTAACCTTCAATAATTTTACTACCGCTACTTCTTAGATGTGAAGTCATTACTCCCCATGGGATAAGCAAATGAAACATATATAATTTCAGATTTATGACAATCAACTCATTTAATAATTTACTCATAGGATATCGGTGAAGCACACGAGTAAATGAAAAACTACTCCAAAAAGATATAAGTGAAGATCAATGAGTAGCTAAATAATTATGTAACTATGTGAAGACTCTCTCTCATTAAAGAATTTCAGATCTTGGTATTGTATTCAAACAGGAAGCAAAACAAAATAGAATGACATTGCAAGGATAGCACAACTCATGTGAAGAAGCAAAAACTTAGGCTCAACCGATACTAACCGATAGTGGTTGAAGAAGAAAGGTGGGATGCCTACCGGGGCATCCCCAAGCTTAGATGCTTGATACTTATTAAAATATTATCTTGGGGTGCCTTGGGCATCCCCAAGATTGAACTTTTGTGTCTCTTTAATTCCTCTCATATCATGGTTCCTCTTTTTATCAAAAGCTTCATCCACACCAAACTCAACAAGAACTTGTGAGATAGGTTAGTATAAACAGGTGCAAAACCTTATCATTTTCTACTATAACAAATCAGTAAAATTATTATTAAACATTACATACTAAATGCCTCTGCATTTTTAATACTCCTATCCTCAAATAGAATCATTAAACAAGCAAACATATGCAAACAATGCAAACATAACAGCAATCTGCCAAAACAGTATAATCTGTAAAGAATGCAAGATTCATCATAATTCCCTAACTCCAAAAATTATGAGAAAAATAATAAGCTGTAGAAGATTTATCAGAGCTCAATATGCAAAAAGTTTCAACATTAGACCGTTCTCTGACTTTTCTAGGGAATTTTTGCAACAGCGGTAAACTTTCTGTTTTCAAACAGCAACATGTATACTAGCAAAATAAGCATGGTAAAGGCTATCCTTGACATTTTTATTGAAACTAAAGAAGCAAAACATTATTCTAAATAACAGAAAGAAAATACTAACAAGATAAAATGACGCTCCAAGCAAAACACATATCATGTGGTGAATAAAATATAGCTCCAAGTAAAGTTACTGATGAACGAAGACGAAAGAGGGGATGCCTTCCGGGGCATCCCCAAGCTTAGGCTCTTGGTTGTCCTTGAATATTACCTTGGGGTGCCTTGGGCATCCCCAAGCTTAGGCTCGTTCCACTCCTTATTCCATAGTCCATCAAATCTTTACCCAAAACTTGAAAACTTCACAACACAAAACTCAACAGAAAACTCGTAAGCTCCGTTCGTATGAGAAAATAAAACGACCACTTAGGTACTGTAATGAACTCATTATAAATTCATATTGGTGTAATATCTACTATATTAAAACTTATCTATGGTTCATACCCTCCGATACTACTCATAGATTCATCAAAATAAGTAAACAACATATAGAAAACAGAATCTGTCAAAAACAGAACAGTTAATAGTAATCCGTATCAAACGTATACTTCTGGAACTCCGAAAATCCTATCAAATTAGGAAATCCTAATAAATTCGTGTACCAATCCAGAGCAAAAATAATCAGATCAAGAGCACGTTTCTGTGAATTAACAAAACTAATTTATTGGGTGCAAAAGTTTCTGATTTTCGGCAGGATCAACACAACTATCACCGTAAAATATCATAAAGGTCTTATCATGCACTTTATTGAAACAAAAGCTATAAAACATGATTAATACAGTAGCATAATCATGTGGACACACAAAAACAGTAAGGGTAATTATTGGGTTGTTTCCCAACAAGCGCTTTTCTTTAATGCCTTTCTAGCTAGGCATGATGATGACAATGATGCTCACATAAAAGATAAGAATTGAAACATAACGGGAGCATCATGAAGCATATGATGGACATTTAAGCCTTTCCTATGCATAGGGATTTTTTGAGCAAACAACTTATGAGAACAATAATCAACTAGCATAGGAAGGCAAAACAAGCATAACTTCAAAATTTTAAGCACATAGAGAGGAAACTTGATATTATTGCAATTCTGATGACCCACAAGTATAGGGGATCTATCGTAGTCCTTTCGATAAGTAAGAGTGTCGAACCCAACGAGGAGCAGAAGGAAATGATAAGCGGTTTCCAGCAAGGTATTCTTTGCAAGTACTGAAATAAGTGGTAACAGATAGTTTTGTGATAGGATAATTTGTAACGAGCAACAAGTAATAAAAGTAAATAAAGTGCAGCAAGGTGGCCCAACCCTTTTTGTAGCAAATGACAAGCCTGGACAAACTCTTATAATAGGAAAAGCGCTCCCGAGGACACATGGGAATATCGTCAAGCTAGTTTTCATCACGTTCATATGATTCGCGTTCGGTACTTTGATAATTTGGTATGTGGGTGGACCGGTGCTTGGGTGCTGTTCTTACTTGAACAAGCATCCCACTTATGATTAACCTCTATTGCAAGAATCCTCAACTACAAAAAAAGTATTAAGGTAAACCTAACCATAGCATGAAACATATGGATCCAAATCAGCCCTTACGAAACAACGATAAACTAGGGTTTAAGCTTCATCACTCTAGCAACCCATCATCTACTTATTACTTCCCAATGCCTTCCTCTAGGCCCAAATAATGGTGAAGTGTTATGTAGTCGACGTTCACATAACACCACTAGAGGCTAGACAACATACATCTCATCAAAATATCGAACGAATACCAAATTCACATGACTACTAATAGCAAGACTTCTCCCATGTCCTCAGGAACAAACGTAACTACTCACAAAGCATATTCATGTTCATAATCAGAGGGGTATTAATATGCATATAGGATCTGAACATATGATCTTCCACCAAATAAACCAACTAGCATCAACTACAAGGAGTAATCAACACTACTAGCAACCTACTAGTACCAATCCCGGACTTGGAGACAAGAATTGGATACAAGAGATGAACTAGGGTTTTGAGAGGAGATGGTGCTGGTGAAGATGTTGATGGAGATTGCCCTCTCCTGATGAGAGGATTGATGGTGATGATGATGGTGATGATTTCCCCCTCCCGGAGGGAAGTATCCCCGGCAGAACAGCTCTGCCGGAGCCCTAGATTGGTTCTGCCAAGGTTCCGCCTCGTGGCGGCGGAGTTTCGTCCCGAAAGGTTGCTTCTATTTTTTCTCATCGAAAGACCTCATATAGGAGAAGATGGGCATCGAGAGTCACCAGGGGCCCACGAGGTAGGGCGCGCCTAGGGGGGGCGCCCCCACCCTCGTGGATAGGTGTGGGCTCCCTGGCCTACATCTTTGGCGAGGATTTTTTATTATTTATTGTAAGATATTCCGTGGACTTTCAGGACTTTTGGAGTTGTGCAGAATAGGTCTCTAATATTTGCTCCTTTTCCAGCCCAGAATTCCAGCTGCCGGCATTCTCCTCCATATGTAAACCTTGTAAAATAAGAGAGAATAGGCATAAGTATTGTGACATAACGTGTAATAACAACCCATAATGCAATAAATATCGATATAAAAGCATGATGCAAAATGGACGTATCAGCTCCCCCAAGCTTAGACCTCGCTTGTCCTCAAGCGAAAGTCGATAACAAAAAATATGTCCCCATGTTTAGAGGTAGAGGCGTCGATAAAAATAAAATACAAACATGAAGGCATCATGATTATTCTCATAACAACAACATGTATAGATATTGTCATATGATTTCTTATGTTCAAGTAATAATCAATTCACAATGCAGAGTACGAATCATAAACTTTATTGAAAACCAACAAACTATAATCTCAGTCATTGAAGCAATTGCAATTTATCATAACATCTGAAAGAGTCTATGTCAGAGCTTAACAGCAAGTCCACATACTCAACTATCATCTAGTCTTTCATAATTGCTAACACTCACGCGATACTTGTGGTTACGGAGTTTTAATCGGACACAGAGAAAGATAGGGGCTTATAGTTTCACCTCCCAACCTTTTACCTCAAGGATAATGTCAACAATAATAACTCATGCCTCCTACATCCAATTAGATATATTAATCAGGATCTTTCCAACACATTGTGCTTGCCAAAGGATAAAATGTAAAAAGGAAAGGTGAAGATCACCATGACTCTTGCATAAGGTAGAGGATAATAATAAAAGATAGGCCCTTCGCAGAGGGAAGCAGAGGTTGCCATGCGCTTTTATGGTTGGATGCACAAAATCTCAATGCGAAAGAATGTCACTTTATATTGCCCCTTGTGATATGAACCTATATTATGCAGTCCGTCGCTTTTATTTCTTCCATATCACAAGATCGTATAAAGCTTATTTCCCCACACCAATCAATCATACATATTTAGAGAGCAATTTTTATTGCTTTGCACCGATGACAACTTACTTGAAGGATCTTACTCAATCCATAGGTAGATATGGTGGACTCTCATGGCAAAACTGGTTTAAGGGTTTTTGGAAGCACAAGTAGTATTTCTACGTGGTGCTGAGAATTTGGCTAGCATGAGGGGGAAAAGGAAAGTCAACATGTTTGAAGATCCATGACAACATACTTTATCTCAGATATAAGAAAACATAACTCATTACGTAGTCTTCCTTGTCCAACATGAACTCCTTAGCATGTCATATTTTAATGAGTGCTCACAATCATAAAAGATGTCAATAATAGTATATCTATATGTGAAACCTCTCTTTCCTTATTACTTCCTATTAATTGCAACAATGACCAAAGCTATGTTTGTCAACTCCCAAAAACTTTCAATCATCATACCCTTTCTATGTGAAGTCATTACTCTCAATAAAATCAATATGAACTCTTTGTTCTTTTTATTCTTTTTCTTTCTTTTCTTTTATTCACTCAAGATCATGGCAAAACAATCAAGCCCTTGAATCAACACTAATCTTTATTATATAGCTCACGGACTCGATTACATAGAGAGATCATAAAGCAAAACTCAAAACTAGATCATGCCATAAACTTTATTCTACTAGATCAAGATACTACTAATAGGATCGAACTAAGAAAAATGGTAAAGATAGGAGATGTGGTTGTGATACGATACCGGGGCACCTCCCCCAAGCTTGGCAGTTGCCAAGGGGAGTGCCCATACCCATGTGATTATGTCGCCTTTGTTGGTGAAGAAGGTGGAGGTGTTGTTGACTTAGTTGATGGCATAGACTTCTCCCATAATTTCACCATTGAGGATGGCATTTTGATCCCTCGGATCATCAATCTCCCACCAGGGTTAATATCTTTTGCATAGGTCCATACTTATTTTCCTTTTGCAAGAGATAAATTTGGGCTAAACTCGAACTTTGGTTTCTTTACCCTATCGGGGCCTCTTGACTTTTGAACTCCACGAGCATGTCCCAAAGCTGAGGTAATGGGGCTCCACCTTCATCGGCACTTGAAAACTTGTCCTCCTTATCCTTTGATTCATAGTCCTCTTCTTCCTCCATGGTCAAACCATCGTGATCCACATCTCCATAGACCTTAGGATTTGCTAAGTAATCATCCACATAGCTTTCTCCTTCCAAACCATGGGACGACATGTTGATCTAATCTGCAGTAGGACAACTTGAAACAAGAACAGAGGATATTTGCGTGATACGGGAGTCAAAACCTTCGGGAGAATATATAATGAACTTTTACCGACCAAAATACGTATCGTGCAAGAAAACGGAGTCCGGAAGGCACGCGAGGTGCCCACGAGGTAGGGGCGCGCCCAGAGGGGTAGGGCGCGCCCTCCACCCTCGTGGAGCCCTCGTGTCCTTCCCGGACTGCTACTTATTTTTCTATTTTTCTAAATATTCCAAAACAGAGAAATATTGCCTTAAAAATTGTTTTGGAGTCGGTTTACTTACCGTACCACATACCAATTCCTTTTCGGAGTCTGAAACGTTCTAGAAAGTGTCCCTTATGTATTCCTCCGGGTTACGGTTTCAATAACATTGGTTTCAACATTTATAGGATTACCTGAGATATAGTGTTTGATTCTTTGACCGTTTACCACCTTCGGATTTGTGCCTTCGAAGTTGTTGATTTTTATGGCACCGGAACGATAGACCTCCTCGATAACGTAGGGGCCTTCCCATTTAGAGAGAAGCTTTCCTGCAAAAATCTTAAACGAGAGTTGTATAGCAATACATAATCACCTACATTAAACTCACACTTTTGTATCCTTTTGTCATGCCATCTTTTAACTTTTTCTTTAAACAACTTGGCATTTTCATAGGCTTGGGTTCTCCATTCATCAAGTGAGCTAATATCAAATAACCTCTTCTCACTGGCAAGTTTGAAATCATAGTTGAGCTCTTTAATAGCCCAGTATGCCTTATGTTCTAGTTCGAGAGGTAAATGACATGCTTTTTCATAAACCATTTTATACGGAGACATACCCATAGGATTTTTATATGCAGTTCTATAGGCCCATAATGCATCATCAAGTTTCTTGGACCAATTCTTTCTAGACCTATAGACAGTCTTTTGCAAAATTAATTTGAGCTCTCTATTACTCAATTCTACTTGACCACTAGACTGTGGGTGATATGGAGATGCAATTCTATGATTAACATCATATTTAGCAAGCATTTTACGGAAAGCACCATGAATAAAATGTGAACCACCATCAGTCATTAAATATCTAGGGACTCCAAACCTCGGGAAAATAACTTCTTTAAGCATTTTAATAGAGGTGTTATGATCAGCACTACTAGTTGGAATAGCTTCTACCCACTTAGTAACGTAATCAACAACAACTAAAATATGTGTATATCCATTAGAGGCAGGAAAAGGTCCCATATAATCAAAGCCCCAAACGTCAAATGGTTCAATAACAAGTGAATAATTCATAGGCATTTCTTGACGTCTACTAATATTAACAATTCTTTGACATACGTCACAAGACAAGACAAACTTACGGGCATCCTTGAAGAGAGTAGGCCAATAAAAACCAGATTGCAATACCTTATGTGCAGTTCTATCTCCAGCGTGGTGTCCTCCATAAGCTTCGGAGTGACACTTGCGTAGGATTTGTTCCTGTTCATGCTCAGGTACACAACGTCTAATAACACCATCTACTCCTTCTTTATAAAGATGTGGGTCATACCAAAAGTAATGTCTCAAATCATAGAAAAAAATTTCCTTTTGCTGGTATGTGAAACTAGGTGGTATAAATTTAGCAACAATGTAATTAGCATAATCAGCATACCATGGAGTACTACGAGAAGTATTTATGACATTTAATTGCTCATCAGGAAAGCTATCATCAATAGGTAGTGGGTCATCAAGAACATTTTCTAACCTAGACAAGTTGTCTGCAACGGGGTTCTCGGCTCCTTTTCTATCAACAATATGCAAATCAAATTCTTGTAGCAAGAAAACCCATCTAATAAGTCTAGGCTTAGCATCTTTATTTTCCATAAGATATTTAATAGCAGCATGATCAGTGTGAATAGTTACTTTAGAATCAACAATATATGGTATGAACTTATCACAAGCAAATACAACTTCTAAGAATTCTTTTTCAGTAGTAGAATAATTTCTTTGAGCATTGTCTAGAGTCTTACTAGCATAATGGATAACAATTAATTTCTTATCAACTCTTTGCCATAGAACAGGACCTACAGCATAATCACTAGCATCACACATAATTTCAAAGGGTAAATTCCAATCCGGTGTCTGAACAATAGGTGCAGAGATCAATGCTTTCTTAAGTATTTCAAATGCTTCTACACAATCATCATCAAAGACAAATGGTATATCTTTTGTAATAAATTAGTCGAGGTCGAGAAATTTTGAGAAGTCCTTAATGAACCTCCTATTAAATCTGGCGTGACCAAGGAAACTTCTTATACCTTTGATGTCCTTGGGACATGGCATCTTTTCAATAGCATCAACCTTGGCTTTATCAACTTCAATACCTCTTTCAGAAACTTTATGCCCCAAGACAATACCTTCATTAACCATAAAGTGGCACTTTTCCCAATTCAAGACAAGATTAGTTTCTTCACATCTCTGCAAAACTCGATCAAGATTGCTCAAGCAATCATCAAAAGAGGATCCATAGACGGAAAAGTCGTCCATGAAAACCTCACAAATCTTTTCACAAAAGTCAGAGAATATAGCCATCATGCATCTTTGAAAGGTAGCAGGTGCATTACATAAACCAAAAGGCATACGTCTATAAGCAAAAGTACCAAAAGGGCATGTAAAAGTAGTCTTTGATTGATCCTTAGCCGACACAGGTATTTGAGAGAAACTAGAATAACCATCTAGAAAGCAATAATGTGTATGTTTGCATAATCTTTCTAGAATTTGATCAATAAAAGATAAGGGGTAATGATCTTTCTTAGTAGCTTTATTTAATTTGCGGAAATCAATTACCATCCTATAACCTGTAATAATTCTTTGCGGGGTCAATTCATCTTTATCATTAGGAACAACAGTAATACCTCCCTTCTTAGGGACACAATGGACAGGACTTACCCACTGACTATCAGCAACGGGATAAATTATACCTGCCTCCAGAAGCTTTAGTATTCCTTTTCTTACCACTTCTTTCATCTTAGGATTAAGCCTTCGTTGATGATCACGAACCGGTTTGGCATCTTCTTCCAAATTTATTTTATGTTGACATAGAGTGGGACTAATGCCCTTAAGATCATCAAGAGTATATCCAATAGCAGCACGGTGCTTCTTCAGAGTTTTCAATAATCTTTCTTCTTCATGCTCTGGAAGTTTAGCACTAATAATAACAGGATATATTTTCTTTTCATCAAGATAAGCATATTTAAGATTATCAGGCAACGGTTTGAGCTCAAACACGGGATCACCCTTGGGTGGAGGAGGATCCCCTAGGATTTCAACAGGCAAATTTTGTTTCAGAATAGGTTATGTTTAAAGAATACTTCATCTATTTCCCTTCTTTCATTCATAAACATATCATTTTCATGGTCTAGCAAATAATGTTCTAGAGGATCACTAGGAGGTACGGCAATAGAAGCAAGACCAATGATTTCATCCTTACTAGGTAATTCCTCTTCACGGTGTTGTTTACTAAACTTAGAGAAATTAAACTCATGAGTCATATCCTCCAAGCCAATAGTAACAACATTCTTTTCGCAGTCTATCTTAGCATTAATGGTATTCAAGAAGGGTCTACCAAATATAATTGGACAAAAGCTATCTTGTGGGGAACTTAAAACAAGAAAATCAGCAGGATATTTAGTTTTCCCACACAAGACTTCAACATCTCTAACAATTCCCACTGGTGATATGGTATCTCTGTTGGCAAGTTTAATTGTGACATCAATATCTTCTTACTCAGCAGGTGCAATTTCATGCTTAATTTCTTTATATAAGTCATAATATATAACACTAGCACTAGCACCCATATCACATAAGCCATGATAGCAATGATCTCCTATTTTAACAAAAATAACAGGCACGCCTACCACAAGTCTATGTTTATCTTTAGCACTAGGTTTGGCAATTCTAGCAGTTTCACCGCAGAATTGAATAACATGCCCATCAAAATCGGTCAAGAGATCTTTAACAATAGCAATATTAGGTTCAACTTTAATTTGCTCAGGAGGTGTATAAGTTCTAATATTACTTTTACGAACAACAATTGAAGCTTTAGCATGATCCTTTATTCTAACAGGGAAAAGTGGTTTCTCAACATAAGAGGTAGGAACAATAGGATCATTATAAGTGACAATCTTTTCTTCAACTTTAATAGGTGCAGCTACTTTTACTTCTATGGGAGGATGATATTTAAACCACTTCTCCTTGGGGAGATCAACATAAGTAGCAAAAGATTCACAGAAAGAAGCTACTATCTCAGAGTCAAGTCCATATTTAGTGCTAAACTTACGAAAAATATCGGTATCCATAAAAGATTTAACACAATCAAACTTAGGTGTCATACCTGAGTCCTTACCTTCGTCGAGGTCCCAATCTTCAGAGTTGCGTTTAATTCTATCCAATAAATTCCATCTGAATTCAATAGTCTTCATCATAAAAGAGCCAGCACAAGAAGTATCGAGCATGGTTTGGTTATTATGAGAAAGCCGAGCATAAAAACTTTGAATAATTATTTCTCTTGGAAGCTCATGATTGGGGCATGAATATAACATTGATTTAAGCCTCCCCCAAGCTTGAGCGATGCTTTCTCCTTCGCAAGGCCAAAAATTATATATGTAATTGCGATCATGATGAACAAGATGCATAGGATTTTGATGAAATTCCAATTTCAATCTTTTGTAATTCCATGATCTCGTATCATCACATAGCCTATACCATGTCAATGCATCTCCCTTCAACGATAAAGGGAAGACCTTCTTCTTAACAACATCATCGGGTATACCTGCAAGCTTAAATAATCCACAAACCTTATCCACATATATTAAGTGTTCATCAGGATGCTTGGTTCCATCTCCTACAAAAGTATTAGCTAGCAGTTTTTCCATCATACCCGAAGGAACTTCAAAAGGAGTTTCATCTTCAATAGGTTCAGTAGGTTGAGGAGAAACTCTTTGCTCTAATGGACGGGGTGAAGATACCCCGAACAAGCCCCTCAGAGGATAACTTTCCATAGTAACAAGTGACAGTAAATTTCAGCACACTATATAAATTTTTCCTTACCAAATTCCACCTACCAAAGGCGCTTCACTCCCTGGCAACGGCGCCAGAAAAGAGTCTTGATGACCCACAAGTATAGGGGATCTATCGTAGTCCTTTCGATAAGTAAGAGTGTCGAACCCAACGAGGAGCAGAAGGAAATGATAAGCGGTTTCCAGCAAGGTATTCTCTGCAAGTACTGAAATAAGTGGTAACAGATAGTTTTGTGATAGGATAATTTGTAACGAGCAACAAGTAATAAAAGTAAATAAAGTGCAGCAAGGTGGCCCAATCCGTTTTGTAGCAAAGGACAAGCCTGGACAAACTCTTATAATAGGAAAAGCGCTCCCGAGGACACATGGGAATATCGTCATGCTAGTTTTCATCACGTTCATATGATTCGCGTTCGGTACTTTGATAATTTGGTATGTGGGTGGACCGGTGCTTGGGTGCTGTTCTTACTTGAACAAGCATCCCACTTATGATTAACCTCTATTGCAAGCATCCGCAACTACAACAAAAGTATTAAGGTAAACCTAACCATAGCATGAAACATATGGATCCAAACCAGCCCCTTACGAAGCAACGCATAAACTAGGGTTTAAGCTTCTGTCACTCTAGCAACCCATCATCTACTTATTACTTCCCAATGCCTTCCTCTAGGCCCAAATAATGGTGAAGTGTTATGTATTCGACGTTCACATAACACCACTAGAGGCTAGACAACATACATCTCATCAAAATATCAAACGAATACCAAATTCACATGACTACTAATAGCAAGACTTCTCCCATGTCCTCAGGAACAAACGTAACTACTCACAAAGCATATTCATGTTCATAATCAGAGGGGTATTAATATGCATATAGGATCTGAACATATGATCTTCCACCAAATAAACCAACTAGCATCAACTACAAGGAGTAATCAACACTACTAGCAACCTACTAGTACCAATCCCGGACTTGGAGACAAGAATTGGATACAAGAGATGAACTAGGGTTTTGAGAGGAGATGGTGCTGGTGAAGATGTTGATGGAGATTGCCCTCTCCCGATGAGAGGATCGATGGTGATGACGATGGTGATGATTTCCCCCTCCCGGAGGGAAGTGTCCCCGGCAGAACAGCTCTGCCGAAGCCCTAGATTGGTTCCGCCAAGGTTCCGCCTTGTGGCGGCGGAGTTTCGTCCCGAAAGGTTGCTTCTGATTTTTTTTCTCGATGAAAGACCTCATATAGCAGAAGATGGGCATCGGAGAGTCACAAGGGGGCCCACGAGGTAGGAGGCGCGCCCTAGGAGGGGGGGCGCCCCCCACCCTCATGGACAGGGTGTGGGCCCCCTGGCCTTCATCTTTGGCGAGGATTTTTTACTATTTATTGTAAGATATTCCATGGAGTTTTAGGACTTTTGGAGTTGCGCGGAATAGGTCTCTAATATTTGCTCCTTTTCCAGCCCAGAATTCCAGCTGCCGGCATTCTCCCTCCTTATGTAAACCTTGTAAAATAAGATAGAATAGGCATAATTATTGTGACATAACGTGTAATAACAGCCCATAATGCAATAAATATCGATATAAAAGCATGATGCAAAATGGACGTATCAAATTCCTACAAGCATATGTTCCTCCCTCATAATAATTTTCAGTAGCATCATGAATGAATTCAACAATATAACCAGCACATAAAACATTCTTTTCATGATCTACAAGAATAGAAAATTTACTACTCCCAACATAAGCAAAATTCTTCTCATTTGGAATAGTGGGAGTATCATAAGAGACTTGAATACTATAAATTGTTTCGACATTAAAAGAGTAATGTTCAGAAAAAGGGTAATCATAATCATGACAAGTTTTATAAATATAATCATCACTACTTTTTATAGCATAAGTTTCATCACAATAATCATCATAAGTAGCAACTTCGTTCTCATCATAATCGATTGAAACCTCTCCCAAGATAGTGGAATCATCACTAAATAAAGTTGACACTCTTCCAAATCCACTTTCATATTCATCACAATAAAATTCAACATCCTCCAAAATAGTGGGATCACTACTTCCTAAAGTTGACACTCTTCCAAACCCACTTTCATCAATATAATCATCATAGGTAAGAGGCATGCTATGATCATAACAACTTTGCATATCAAAACTTGGGATGCTAAAAATATCATCTTCATTAAACGTAGCATCCCCAAGCTTGGGACAAACATTAATTTCAGTAAATATATTCTCAAATATGCCATCCTCATCAAACATAGCTTCCCCAAGCTTGGGCCTTTTCATATCATAAGCATAATCACTCTCATCATTAATAGTATGGATAGCACCAATAGTATAGCAATTATCATCATCACAATAAGTAGTAGGAGCAACTTCATTTGGGAGAGATACCTTTTTACCTTTGTTGCTCCTTCTTTTCTTTTTCTTCTTCACATTATGTGTGGGTTCAACCTTCTTCTTTGAGCTCCTTATTGATGAGATTGGTTGAATAGAAAGCTCCTTCTCGTTACCTGATTCATCATAAGAAATAATAGGAGGATATTGGGAAGTATCTTCCCTTTCATTAGTGTTCTCTTCATCTTCTATTTGCTTCCTTTTCTTTAGGTAATTGGCAATATAAGGATTTTCAATGCAATTCACCGCACAAAACATATAAATATCCTCTAGATCAAAATCAAGAAATCTATCAAGATTAAATTTTGGAATACCCTCGGTTATACGTTTCATTTCTTCATACCCCAAAACAAGACTAAGTTCTTTATGATGCTCAAGGGTAATCAAGTTATCACAATTTTTGGACATGGTTCGATCATGAAACAGTTTGCATTGGAGATTTAAATGACCACGTTCATTGCAAAGTTCACAAGGAGCGCGAAAAATATTGAATCTTTCAGCACACACATCTAGCCTTTCTTGCAACAATTTAGTTTATAAACGCTTATGCCTCTTGCAATATCTATCTTCTCTATTTGGTGTATCTATGCAAACCCAATGCTCTCCACAAAAATTGACATGCTTATAGGAGACATTTTCATCATAACTAGTGCAATCATCATTAGTACTATGGATATTCAAGGAGTTTATACTAACAACATTGCAATCATGCTCATCATTCAAAGATTTAGTATCAAGCATTTTATAGACTTCTTCTTCTAGCACTTGAGCACAGTCTGCCTTTCCATCATTCTCACGAAAGATATTAAAAAGATGAAGCATATGAGACAAACCCAATACCATTTTTTGTAGTTTTCTTTTATATACTAAACTAGTGATAAAACAAGAAACAAAAAGATTCGATTGCAAGGTCTAAAGATATACCTTCAAGCACTCACCTCCCCGGCAACGGCGCCAGAAAAGAGCTTGATGTCTACGACACAACCTTCTTCTTGTAGACGTTGTTGGGCCTCCAAGTGCAAAGGTTTGTAGGACAGTAGCAAATTTCCCTCAAGTGGATGACCAAAGGTTTATCAATCCGTAGGAGGCGTAGGATGAAGATGGTGTCTCTCAAACAACCCTGCAACTAAATAACAAAGAGTCTCTTGTGTCCCCAACACACCCAATACAACGGTAAATTGTATAGGTGCACTAGTTCGGTGAAGAGATGGTGATACAAGTGCAATATGGATGGTAGATATAGGTTTTTGTAATCTGAAAATATAAAAACCGCAAGGTAACTAATGATAAAAATGAGCGTAAACGGTATTGCAATGGTAGGAAACAAGGCATATGGTTCATACTTTCACTAGTGCAAGTTCTCTCAACAATAATAACATAATTGGATCATATAACTATCCCTTAACATGCAACAAAGAGTCACTCCAAAGCCACTAATAGCGAAGAACAAACGAAGAGATTATGGTAGGGTACGAAACCACCTCAAAGTTATCCTTTCTGTTCTATCTATTCAAGAGTCCGTAGTAAAATAACATGAAGCTATTCTTTCCGTTCAATCTATCATAGAGTTCATACTAGAATAACACCTTAAGACACAAATCAACCAAAACCCTAATGTCACCTAGATACTCCATTGTCACCTCAAGTATCCGTGGGCATGATTATACGATATGCATCACACAATCTCAGATTCATCTATTCAACCAACACAAAGTACTTCAAAGAGTGCCCCAAAGTTTCTCCCGGAGAGTCAAGACGAAAACGTGTGCCAACCCCTATGCATCGGTTCATGGGCGGAACCCGCAAGTTGATCACCAAAACATACATCAAGTGGATCACGTGATATCCCAATGTCACCACAGATAAGCACGACAAGACATACATCAAGTGTTCTCAAATCCTTAAAGACTCAACCCGACAAGATAACTTCAAAGGAAAACCCAATTCATCACAAGAGAGTAGAGGGGGAGAAACATCATAAGATCCAACTATAATAGCAAAGCTCGCGATACATCAAGATCGTGTGAAGTCGAGAACACGAGAGAGAGAGAGAGAGAGAGAGAGAGAGAGAGAGAGAGAGATCAAACACATAGCTACTGGTACATACCCTCAGCCCCGAGGGTGAACTACTCCCTCATCGTCATGGAGAGCGCCGGGATGATGAAGATGGCCACCGATGATGAGTTCCCCCTCAGGCAGGGTGCCGGAACGGGCTCCCGAGAGGTTTTTGGTGGCTACAGAGGCTTGCGGCGGCGGAACTCCCGATCTATCTTGGTCTTCGATGGTTTTAGGGTATATGGGAATATATAGGCGAAAGAAGTCGGTCGGGGGAGCCTCGAGGGGCCCACGAGGTAGGGGCGCACGCCCAGGGGGGGGCGCCTCCTATCTCGTGGCCTCCTCGAGGATTTCCTGATTGCACTCCAAGTTCCGGGATTGCTTCTTCCAAAAATAACTTTTCCAAGGTTTCATTCCGTTTGGACTCCGCTTGATATTCCTTTTCTTCAAACACCAAATAGGCAAGAAAACAACAATATGGGTTGGGCCTCCGGTTAATAGGTTAGTCCCAAAAGTAATATAAAAGTGTATAATAAAGCCCATAATCATCAAAACACATAATAATATAGCATGAATGTTTCATAAATTATAGATACGTTGGAGACGTTGAGCAGTAAAGGTGGGGACTAAAGGTCCCCCTTTAGTCCCGTTCAACATGAACCGGGACCAAAGGCCCATCACGTGGCACGAGACGCGCTGTGGTCTGGGGGACCTTTAGTCCTGGTTGGTGTTATTTTTTTTATTTTTTTTGAAATATAGCAAAAACAGCCCGCCTACTGGGCCGGCACGGCCTGCAAACGACTAGAAACCCAACCTCTAGTTGGGCCAGGATGCAGGCCCGTACGGCCTAGTAGGCCCCACAAGGCAGAAGACTTGCAATAGGCCCACAAAGGCCTGCTTAGAGAGGAGCTGGACATGGTAGCCGCGGCGGGGCTTATAACCCGGTGCGAGCTCCCCTCAACTAGTGAGGTGGGACTAAACATTGTGCACTGCGGGGGGCAGCGCACCACCTTTAGTACCGGTTGGTGGCTCCAACCGGTACTAAAGGGGGATGGGGTCTTTAGTACCGGTTGGAGCCACCAACCCGTACTAAAGGCCACCACCTCTTTAGTACCGGTTCGTGGCACGAACCGGTACTAAAGATTCACCACGAACTGGTACTAATGAGCGCCGTCTGTCTAGCCGTTGGAACCGGCACTAATGGTCACGTTAGTGCCGGCTCAAATACGAATCGGGACTAATGAGTTGAACATTTGACCCTTTTTCTACTAGTGGAAGGATACACCTCCAAAATGTTTTTATCTCTAATTTTTTTCGCTTTGAGCTCTGGCACCTCTACAAATCCCTACTTCCCTCTACGAAGGGCATTTCTTTTACTTTATGCAATTTTTATTTTTTGAAATGAGTCTCCATCTTCTCTTATAAAAGCACCAACTAAGAGGCAATATGATCATACTTGAGTATTGGGTGTAGCTAATATGCGAGTGTGTTTCATGAATGGATCAATGGTTGAGCATGATGGGCTAGGGATAACTTATTTTAGCGTTAATATTTTGAAAGACATGGTTGCTTGTTGATATACTTGAGTATTTAAATTATCATGTCAAAACTAGACTATTGCTTTGAATCACATAAAAGTCCAAATGTCCATGCTATAAAGAAAAGAATATGATATGACATGATAGGCAGCATTCCACATCAAAAATTCTGTTTTTATCACTTACCTACTCGAGGACGAGTAGGAGTTAAGCTTGGGGATGCTGATACGTCTCCAACGTATCTATAATTTTTTTATTATTCCATTATGTTATATTATCAATCTTAATGTTTTATAATCATTTTATACCATTTTTGGTACTAACCTATTGACATAGTGCCAAGTGTCAGTTGCCGTTTTCTGCATGTTTTTTACATCGCAGGAAATCAATACCAGACGGAGTCCAAATGCAACGAAACTTCACGGATATTGTTTTCGACCAGAAGACACATAATGGGCCCTGGCTGCGCTGGGGTGCCGAGGAGAGCACAACCCACTGTATGCGTCAGAGAGGCCCTTGCGCGCCCTGGTGGGTTGTGCCCACCTCGGGTGCCCCCCGGACTGCCTCTTAGCTCTATAAATACCCCAATATTCCCAAAACTCTAGGGGAGTCGACGAAATATTGATCCAGCCGCCGCAGAGTCCAGAACCACCAAATCCAATCTAGACACCATCTCGGATGGGGTTCACCACCCCCATTGGTGCCTCTTCGATGATGCGTGAGTAGTTCTTTGTAGACCTTCGGGTCCGTAGTTAGTAGCTAGATGGATTCCTCTCTCGCTGAATTCTTAATAGAATGGTCTCTTGGAGATCCATATGAGGTAACTCTTTTTGTGGTGTGTTTGTTGCGATCTGATGAACTTTGAGTTTATGATCAGTTACATCTTTTTATATCCATGAAACTATTTGAGTTTCTTTGATCACTTTTATGCATGATCTCTTATAGCCTTGTATTTCTTCTCCGATATTTGGGTTTTTTTTGGCCAACTTGATCTATTTATCTTGCAATGGGAAGATGTGCTTTGTAGTGGGTTCGATCTTACTGTGCTTGATCCCAGTGATAGAAGGGGAACCGACACATATGTATCGTTGCTACTAAGGATAAAATGATGGGGTCTATCTCTACATAGATAGATCTTGTCTACATCATGTCATCGTTCTTATTGCATTACTCCGTTTCTCCATGAACTTAATACACTAGATGAATGCTGGATAGCGGTCGATGTGTGGAGTAATAGTAGTAGATGCAGGCAGGAGTCGGTCTACTAATCTTGGACGTGATGCCTATATAATAATCATTGCCTGGATATCATCATGATTATTTGAAGTTCTATCAATTGCCCAACAGTAATTTGTTCACCCACCGTTTGCTATTTTTCTCGAGATAAGCCACTAGTGAAACATACGGCCCCCGGGTCTCTTTCTCATATATTTGCCTGTGCGATCTACTTTTCCTTTGCATTTATTTTCAGATCTATTAAACCAAAAAACAAAAATATTGCTGCACTTTATTTTATTTGCGATCTATTTATTCAATCTATTACAACTTTCTCCCGTGCACGCACCAATTTCTGGCGCCGTTACCTGAAAGGGATTGACAACTCCTTTAACACGTCAGGTTGTGAGTGGTTGTTATTCATGTGCAGGGGCTGATTACGTTGTGTTGCTTGGTTCTCCTATTGGTTCGATAATCTTGGTTTCATATCTAAGGGAAATACCTACCGCCGCTGTGCTACATCATCCCTTCCTCTTTGGGGAAATACCGACGTAGCTTCAAGCGACATCAGGACCCTCTTCATGGACGGTGCCGCCGCTAGCACCGGTAGATCTGCGAGTCAATCTTGTTGTGGTTAGGTCGCTCGATGGTCGTCAGAGGGTATAGGAAGGCTAGTCTATAATTAACATATTGGAAACACATTTTTTTTAGAAAAAGATTAATGTTGATGCATACAAAAAGGAAAAAAAATATCTATGCCTACGGCTTAGCCGTCGGCATAGATGACACGTGGCATGATTGCACTATGCCGACGGCTAACCCATCAACATAGTATGCCTTGTCCCCTCGCGGCGCATCCCCTCCACTCGTTTCTATCCATTCACTCCTACACCCCCGCAACCCCCAATCCTCCTGCGCCGCCACCGTGGACCCATGCCGCCGTCCACCCGCGCCGCCACCGTCGAACCGCGCTGCCGTCCACCCACGCCGCCTCCACCTGCGGCGTCGTCCACCCGCCTGCCGACCCCCGCCTGCCTCCAACCCCACCCGACCCCACACCGCCACCACCCCGCCCAGCTGCACGGCTCCCGACCCCTGCTCGGCCTCCCGAGCCCGCCTGCCGCCTCGACCAAGACGCTGTGGCCGCGGCTTCGGCTGGCCCTGCTGCTAGCTCGCTGGCCGCTTCTTCTCCGACCGGCCGTGTTCTCAGCCCCGGCCCTCCCGTGCCCTCCATCACGGACGCGCCCCCAAAGAGCACCCTCCCATGAACCCTTGTTGCCGCTGCTCGTGCTCATGGTCGCCACCACTAGCTGCGTTTTAGATAGATGGATAAAATGTATAGATAGATGGATAGATGGATGGATGCTAGATGGATAAAATGTATTTTTTGTTTGTTTTGTGTAGTTTTTATTAGGTATTTAGATACATACTAGATAGTTTCTACTAAGTTTGTGAATATAGATGAATAGATGTTGGTCAAGTTTGTGATATGGTCAAGTTAGTGTTAGGTCATGTTGATTCATATATAAGAAGCAATTCGAGACACTTAGTTTCTAAAATAGTTAATGAAGCTTTTTTTTTTGCAATTTGACATGTTGTTTCATGTTGATTCATAATGTTGTGCCAATGCTTAATGTGAGGTGATGACCTAATTTTTTTTCACTCGGTGGAATTAACAAGATTTGTGGTGTTCCATCTTCGTGGAGTGATCGTCGATGTTGGAGGTGTTGGTCCACGGTCGTCCCTCCTCTGATCGACTACATCCTCTACATCCGAGGGTGAGCAACAATTCCCGCACCTCGTTCGCTTTTTTCCCATGTCACTAGATTAAATTTTCACATCAAGTCACGTAACCTAGGCGTCTCCCGTTCGAAAGGGTTGCATCGATAAGTATGCATTCAATTTCATATTTATCACCACAGCTCTTTCGGATTGTACAACGTTTTCCATGGACAGCCCGAGGATGTGTAGATTGGGTACGTTGTCCATGCTCTACCCCGCTCCGAGACAGGATTCTGGCGGCGCCTCCCCGTTGTTCTCCGGATGCACATTCTCTCGGCATTTTGCCGAGACGTGTATTTGGAGAACAACGGGGAGGTGCTGCCGAAATTTTGTCTCGGAATGGGGTAGAGCATGGACAACGTACTCAATCTACACATTCTCGGGTGGGATTAGGACCCATCTTTACCTATTAGAGATGGAGGTGGATTAAATGTCATTTCTCGTCAACCCTGTAAAAAATAAAATATTGATGTGAGTAATTTAAATGAATCCTGGAGTCATACAAGGAGCAGTTTCAGAGGTTGCATTTTGATCCGGATGCTCCTGACGTCGTCCAGTCTCAGAGTTAAAGAGAATTGTTTGCCGTGCAATACCCCAAAGGGCAGGTCATGTATTTATATGAGCAATGACTTGATTTCCAAGATTACAAGTACAGGATAAGTACAACAACTGGTGGAGATATACGCTGGTTGTTTGAACAAGATATACATGACCTATTCTAACTAACTTACGTTAAGATCTTGTACATTAACATTCCCCCTCAATGTCAACCTGTATGAAGGTGGAGATTGGAACGTAGACGTGCAAGCATCAACTTTGTCAAGGGTTTTGTGAAAGCATCAGCAATCTGATCAGCAGAGGAGATGTACCACACTTCCAATGCTTTCATGGCCACCTTCTCTCTGACAAAATGGAAGTCTACCTCAATGTGCTTGGTGCGAGCGTGGAACACCGGATTAGCAGTGAGGTAAGTTGCGCCGAGGTTGTCACACCAAAGAACAGGAGCTCGAGGCTGCGATACTCTGAGTTCTCTCAGCAGGGACTGCAACCATGTTGCCTCTGCTGTTCCATTTGCCAAGGCTTTGTACTCCGCTTCAGTCGACGATCATGACACCGTTGGCTGTTTCCGAGCGCTCCATGAGATGAGGTTGGGTCCGAAGAAAACCGCGAAGCCACCTGTGGATCTACGATCATCCGCACAGCCGGCCCAATCCGCATCAGTGTAGATGCTTATTAAGGTTGATGGAGATCGCCGAAGTGTCAATCCTGTAGACACAGTGCCTTTCACAAACCGCAAAATTCTCTTCACAGCTTCCCGATGCACATCAGTAGGTCGTGATAGATACTGGCAGACCTTGTTGACGGCATATGATAAATCAGGCCGTGTCAAGGTCAAATACTGAAGTGCCCGACAAGCTTCTATATCAAACGACTCTTCCTCATTCAGGCCATGCCCGAATCTCTTGTGAGCTTGTCATGGGTACACATGGGTGTCGATACTGCTTTGCAATTCGCCATGTTGGTGCACTGCAAGAGATCAAGTGCATACTCAGTTGTGTAATCATTCCCCCAATTGCGAAGGACCTCGATACCCAAGAAGTAATCAGAAAGTTTCAAGATCCTTCACCGGAAAGGTAGCGCATAGTTGACGGAGAAGACGATCCAATGTTGATGAAGAGGAGCTGGCAATGACAATGTCATCAATGTACACAAGCATGTAGATGGTAAGATCACCCCGAGCAAAGATGAACAGGAGGTGTCACCTTGATGAGGTAAAACCCAGCTGTCAAGACGGTCACTTAGGCGAGTATACCAGGCCCGAGGTGACTGTTTTAACCCATATAATGCTTTGTGCAATTTGCGACGTAATCAGGATGAACAGGTCATGAAAGCCGGGGGTTGCTGCATATAGGCCTCTTCGTTAGAATACCGTGTAGGAACGCGTTGTCGATATCCACTTGTCGAGGTGCCACCCACGAGACACAGCCAGAGAAAGCACAAGACGCACCGTGGCTGGTTTGACGACAGGAGAAAACGTATCCAAGTAGTCAATACCATGCTGTTGAGTGAAGCCGCGAGCGACGAGACGAGCCTTGAATTTTTCCAGGGAGCCATCAGACTTATGCTTTAACTTAAAAACCCAATTACAGCTGATGATGTTCTTGCTAGCAGGACGAGGCACGAGAGTCCAAGTGTTGTTCTGTTGAAGTGCAGAAAACTCGTCTTCCATGGCGGAGCGCCACTTTGCATCATTGGGAGCAAGACGATAGGACCGGGGGCCGCATGGAAGGCGCGGCGTCGAGGGTCATAGCGCATGGTACCGTCGGATGGGACCAACGGCTGGACGATGTTGTCGCGGAGCCGTGTTGTCATTGGATGTGGCTTAGTCGATGGCGGCGCAACAACAGAAGGACAAGCCGGCGCTGCAGAGGCCGGCTCATGGGACATGGATGACGAAGGAGTCGCCAAGGCCAATGAAGCAGGCTTCGTAGGGGAAGCTACGTCAGGCAATCGTGGGCCGGGGCTAGGCACCCGAGGCCCAGAGCAGGGTGTCGACGGCGCAGGCCCATCTGCATGGCGCATGCAGGGAGACGTCGAGCCAGAGGGCGGCGTCAAGTCAGAGGGCATCATCGATCCTGAAGGCGACGTTGGAGCAGTACCTGCGGGCAAAGGAGAGCTGCAAGACGGGTCAGTGAGCAAGGAAATATCATATCATCACATGCGATCATCCACTATAGCTGGCTGGGTAACTGATACGTCTTCAACGTATCTATAATTTTTGATTGCTCCATGCTATATTATCTACTGTTTTAGACAATATTGGGATTTATTATCCACTTTTATATTATTTTTGGGACTAACCTATTAACCGGAGGCCAGCCCAGATTTGCTGTTTTTTGCCTATTTCAGTATTTCGAAGAAAAGGAATATCAAACGGAGTCAAAATGGAACGAAATCAACTGGAGAAGTTATTTTTGGAAGGAAAGCTACCGGATGGACTTGGACCCCACGTCAAGGAAGGAACGAGGAAGCCACAAGGGTGGGGGGCGCGCCCCCCTGCCTCGTGGGGCCCTCGTGGCTCCCCTGACGTGCTTCTTCCGCCTATATAACTCCACGTACCCTAAAACTTCCAAAACGGAGATTAGATCTGGAGTTCCACCGCCGCAAGCCTCTGTAGCCACCAAAAACCAATCGGGACCCTGTTCCGGCACCCTGCCGGAGGGGGGAACCTCACCGGTGGCCATCTTCATCATCCCGACGCTCTCCATGACGAGGAGGGAGTAGTTCACCCTCGGGGCTAAGGGTATGTAGCAGTAGCTATGTGTTTGATCTCTCTCTCTCTCTCTCTCTCTCTCTCGTGTTCTTGATTTGGCACGATCTTGATGTATCGTGAGCTTTGCTATTATAGTTGGAGCTTATGTTTCTTCTCCCCATCTACTCTCTTGTAATGAATTGAGTTTTCCCCTTGAAGTAATCTTATCGGATTGAGTCTTTAAAGATTTGAGAACACTTGATGTATGTATTGCCGTGCGTATCTATGGTGACGATGGGATATCACGTGATTCACTTGATGTATGTTTTGGTGATCAACTTGCGGGTTCCGCCCATGAACCTATGCATAGGGGTTGGCACACGTTTTCGTCTTGATTCTCCAGTAGAAACTTTGGGTCACTCTTTGAGGTTCTATGTGTTGGTTTGATTAGATGAATATAGATTGTGTGATGCATATCGTATAATCACACCCACAGATACTTGAGGTGACAATGGAGTATCTAGGTTTAGGGTTTTGGTTGATTTGTGTCTTAAGGTGTTATTCTAGTACGAACTCTAGGCTGTTTGTGACACTTATAGGAATAGCCCAACAGATTGATTGGAAAGAATAACTTTGAGGTGGTTTCGTACCCTACCAAATCTCTTCGTTTGTTCTCCGCTATTAGTGACTTTGGAGTGACTCTTTGTTGCATGTTGAGGGATAGTTATATGATCCAATTATGTTATTATTGTTGAGAGAACTTGCACTAGTGAAAGTATGAACCCCATGCCTTGTTTCCTAGCATTGAAATACCGTTTACGCTCACTTTTACCACTTGTTACCTTGCTGTTTTTATATTTTCAGATTACAAAAACCTATATCTACCATCCATATTGCACTTGTATCACCATCTCTTCATGAACTAGTGCACCTATACAATTTACCATTGTATTGGGTGTGTTGGGGACACAAGAGACTCTTTGTTATTTGGTTGCAGGGTTGCTTGAGAGAGACCATCTTCATCCTACGCCTCCTACAGATTGATAAACCTTAGGTCATCCACTTGATGGAAATTTCCTACTGTCCTACAAACCTGTGCACTTGCAGGCCCAACAACGTCTACAAGAAGAAGGTTGTGTAGTAGACATCAAGCAGTTTCTGGCGCCGTTGCCGGGGAGGTGAGTGCTTGAAGGTATATCTTTAGATCTTGCAATCGAATATTTTTGTTTCTTGTTTTAGCACTAGTTTAGAAGAAAACTACAAAAAAATGGAATTGAGGGTGCTTCATATGCTTCATCTTTTTAATGTCTTCCATGAAAATAATGATTTTGATAATTGTGCTCAATTGCTAGAAGAAGAATTACATAGAATGCTTGGCATAAAATATGTGAATGATGAGCATGATTGCAATGTTGTTAGTATTAATTCCTTGAATATCCATGATGCTAATGATATGCAAAGCCACAAGCTTGGGGATGCTATGTTAGATGAAGATGATAAATTCTGTCCCCCAAGTTTTGATGAGCAAATTTACTATGATGAAAGCTTGCCTCCTATCTATGATGATTATTGTGATGACACTTATGCTTTAAAGAATAATGATAACCATGAAACTTGTCATCTTGATCTTAATTTTCAATCACATGATAGTTATTTTGTTGAGTTTGCTCCCACTATTGTTGATGAGAATAAATTTGCTTATGTGGAGAGTAGTAAAAATTCTATGCAAGTAGATCATGAAAAGAATGCTTTAGGTGCTGGTTATATTGTTGAATTCATTCATGATGCTACTGAAAATTATTATGAGGGAGGAACATATGCTTGTAGGAATTGCAATAATATCAAGTTTCCTCTCTATGTGCTTAAAATTTTGAAGTTATGCCTGTTTTACCTTCCTATGCAAGTTGATTCTTGTTCCCATAAGTTGTTTGCTCATAAAATCCCTATGCATAGGAAGTGGGTTATACTTAAATGTGCTAGTCATATTCTTCATGATGCTCTTTTTATGTTTCAATTCTTATCTTTTATGTGAACATCATTGAAATCATCATGCCTAGCTAGGGGCGTTAAACGATAGCGCTTGTTGGGAGGCTACCCAATTTTATTTTAGTTTCTTGCTTTTTGGTTCTGTTTAGGAATAAATAATCCATCTAGCTTCTGCTTAGATGTGGTTTTGTGATTTAATTAGTGTTTGTGCCAAGTAGAACCTTTGGGAAGACTTGGGTGAAGTCTTTATGATCATGCTGTAAAAAACAGAAACTTTAGCGCTCACGAGATTAGCTAAAACTTTCTACTGGAGAGTGTTATTTAGTTGATTCTTTTTGCAGATGATTACTAGACAAATTACTCAGGTCCACCAATATTTTTTAGAATTTTTGGAGTTCCAGAAGTATACGTTTGATACAGATTACTACAGACTATTCTGTTTTTGACAGATTCTGTTTTCATTGTGTTGCTTGCTTATTTTGATGAATCTATGGCTAGTTAAATAGTTTACAAACCATAGAGAAGTTGGAATACAGTAGTTTTAACACAAATATAAATAAAGAATGAGTTCATTACAGTACCTTGAAGTGGTGTTTTGTTTTCTTTCGCTAACGGAGCTTACGAGTTTTCTGTTAAGTTTTGTGTTGTGAAGTTTTCAAGTTTTGGGTAAAGATTCGATGGACTATGGAATAAGGAGTGGCAAGAGCCTAAGCTTGGGGATTCCCAAGGCAACCCAAGGTAATATTCAAGGATAACCAAGCGTCTAAGCTTGGTGATGCCCCGGAAGGCATCCCCTCTTTCGTCTTCGTTCATCGGTAACTTTACTTGGAGCTATATTTTTATTCACCACATGATATGTGTTTTGCTTGGAGCGTCATTTTATTTTCTTTAGCTTTGCTTGCTGTTTGAATAAAGTATCAATATCTGAAATTCTTAAATGTTAGAGAGTCTTCACATAGTTACATAATTATTCGACTACTCATTGATCTTCACTTATATCTTTTGGAGTAGTTTGTTGTTTGCTCTAGTGCTTCACTTATATCTTTTAGAGCACGGTGGTAGTTTTATTTTTAAGAAACAGATGAACTCCCATGCTTCACTTATATTATTTTGAGAGTCTTAAATAGCATGGTAATGCGCTTAATCCTAATATGCTAGGTATTCAAGAATAGTAGAAACTTTCTTATGAGTGTGTTGAATACTAAGAAAAGTTTGATGCTTGATAATTGTTTTGAGATATGGAGGTGATAATATCAAAGTCGTGCTAGTTGAGTAGTTGTGAATTTTAGAAATGCTTGTGTTGAAGTTTGCAAGTCCCGTAGCATGCACGTATGGTAAACGTTATGTAACAAATTTGAAACATGAGGTGTTCTTTGATTGTCCTCCTTATGAGTGGCGGTCGGGGACGAGCGATGGTCTTTTCCTACCAATCTATCCCCCTAGGAGCATGCGCGTAGTGCTTGGTTTTTGATGACTTGTAGATTTTTGCAATAAGTATGTGAGTTCTTTATGACTAATGTTGAGTCCATGGATTATACACACTCTCACCCTTCCATCATTGCTAGCCTCTTCGGTACCGTGCATTGCCCTTTCTCACCTCGAGAGTTGGTGCAAACTTCGCCGGTGCATCCAAACCCCGTGATATGATACGCTCTTTCACACATAAACCTCCTTATATCTTCCTCAAAACAGCCACCATACCTACCTATTTTGGAATTTCATAGCCATTCCGAGATATATTGCCATGCAACTTCCATCATCATATACATGACACATTCATCATTGTCATATTGCTTAGCATGATCATGTAGTTGACATAGTATTTGTGGCAAATCCACTATGCATAATTTTCATACACGCCACTCTTGATTCATTGCATATCCCGGTACACCGCCGGAGGCATTCATACAGAGTCATACTTTGTTCTAGTATTGAGTTGTAATCATTGAGCTGTAAATAAATAGAAGTGTGATGATCATCATTTAATAGAGCATTGTCCCAAAAAAAGAGAGAAAGGCCAAAGAAAAAAAAGGAAGCCCCAAAAGGGGGGCAATGTTACTATCCTTTTTTTTCCACACTTGTGCTTAAAAGTAGCACCATGTTCTTCATATAGCGAGTCTCATATATTGTGCTTCAAAGTAGCACCATGTTCTTCATATAGAGAGTCTCTTGAGTTGTCACTTTCATATACTAGTGGGAATTTTTCATTATAGAACTTGGCTTGTATATTCCAACAATGGGCCTCCTCAAGTGCCCTACGTCTTCGTGAGCAAGCAAGTTGGATGCACACCCACTTAGTTTCTTTTGTTGAGCTTTCATACATTCATAGCTCTAGTGCATCTGTTGCATGGCAATCCCTACTCCTTGCATTAACATCAATCGATGGGCATCTCCATAGCCCATTGATTAGCCTCGTTGATGTGAGATCTTCTCCTTTTTTGTCTTCTCCACATAACCCCCATCATCATATTCTATTCCACCCATAGTGCTATGTCCATGGCTCGCGCTCATATATTGCATGAAAGTTTATAGGTTTGAGATTACTAAAGTATGAAACAATTGCTTGGCTTGTCATCGGGGTTGTGCATGATGAGAGCATTCTTGTGTGATGAAAATGGAGCATGACTAAACTATATGATTTTGTAGGGATGAACTTTCTTTGGCCATGTTATTTTGAGAAGACATAATTGCTTAGTTAGTATGCTTGAAGTATTATTATTTTTATGTCAATACGAACTTTTGTCTTGAATCTTTCGGATCTGAATATTCATATCACAATTAAGAAGAATTACAATGAAATTATGCAAACTAGCATTCCACATCAAAAATTATCTTTTTTTATCATTTACCTACTTGAGGACGAGCAGGAATTAAGCTTGGGGATGCTTGATACGTCTCCAACGTATCTATAATTTTTGATTGCTCCATGCTATATTATCTACTGTTTTAGACAATATTTGGCTTTATTATCCACTTTTACAGTATTTTTGGGACTAACCTATTAACCGGAGGCCCAGCCCAGATTTGCTGTTTTTTGCCTATTTCAGTATTTCAAAGAAAAGGAATATCAAACGGAGTCAAAACGGAACGAAATCAACTGGAGAAGTTATTTTTGGAAGGAAAGCTACTGGATGGACTTGGACCCTACGTCAAGGAAGGAACGAGGAAGCCACGAGGGTGGGGTGGGGGGCGCCCACCCCCTAGGGCGCGCCCCCTGCCTCGTGGGGCCCTTGTGGCTCCCCTGACGTGCTTCTTCCGCCTATATAACTCCACATACCCTAGAACTTCCAGAACAAAGATTAGATCTGGAGTTCCGCCTGTCGGGTGGTAGGTGCGACATATGCCAACGGGTGGCTAATCATAGTGGGAGCCAATAAGACGTCACCGGTGCCTGGAAACGGGATGAGGCGAAGACATGCACGCCGGCGAATCTTACCCAGCTTCGGGCTCTCCATGGAGATAACACCCCATCGCTGCTCTCTGCTGGGTCTCCGCATGATCACTAGATGAACAAGTTGCTACAAGAGGCTCCTCGAGCTGTTCGGTGAGAGGAAGAAGAAGGCACGACTAGCTCTCCTCTTCCCTCTGTGGTGGTGTCTAAGACTCTAAGAGATCAACCCTTTGCATGGGTGCCTGGGGTTTATATAGGCCTACCCCCCTGGGGTACAATGGTAATCCGCTAGGCGTGGGCCCTAGCTGTCGCTGTCATCGTCCGCTGGCTTCTCCTGGCCCGGCCGGGCCCGCTGACAGGGCCCCGTCTGGCTGCCGGCCTCTTGGTCGACAAGCTGGCCCCACCGCCGAGGGCCTTGTCGGGGCTGGTTATCATGTTGCCTCAATCTCGATGACGAGGGCTTTGTCGGGTAGCATGGCTATAGCAGCCGCCGCCTTGGCGGCGATCACTGTAGCCTCACCTCGTCTTGTCTCCTTAATGAGGTGCTTCCTTCGAGGGAGGGAACAAGCCGGCTATGGGAGGCCGGCCATATCTCAGGCCGACTGGGGGAGGCTGAGCCGCCTTCGGGCATCTCTCTGACCGGAGGGGCCCGCCGCCCGTGGGTCGTACTGACAGCCTGTCGTGGGTGATGTCATGATCAACATGGTAACAGTGCCGCGCCAGACGGGGGATGGCTGCCCGTCTGACGACGATCAGTAGCCACGCCAGCCCGGATGCGGGGGTGGCGGCTTCATCAGAACCACGCCTGCCTCATCACCGTTATGTGGGTGCAGATACTGAGGGTGCGGCCTTAGCTGCTTGCTGGGGGGCCGGCTTTTGTGGAGTCGGCCTTCTCGCGGCCGGCTTCGCGGAGTCGACCCTCTAGTAGCCGGCTCCTTGGAAGCCGGACCTCTTGCGGCCTTCTTCCTGTGGGTCTTGGGGCCGGGCCGCCTCCTGACAGTCGGCTTGAGCGACAGCCGGCCGAGGTAAGGCGGCCCAGCGTCTTGGATGTTCGATGGCTTGATTGGCTTGTAATTTTTTCAGAAGCCCCAATGGGAGCCGGCTAGGCTACCCGTGGTCATTTACTCCGACAGTAGTCCCCGAAGCTGATTGGGCTTCGAGGTCGAAAGGAGGACGAGAAGCTCGATCAGCTTCCTATCCTGAGGGCCCGGCAGCTAGGAGCCGGCCTTGAATGGGTGTGCCGTCTTCGGGAAGCTCAGCAACCAGAAGGAGAGAACGCGAGCCGACTTGCGCGTTGACTGCGCGTCACCCCGTGCGCCACGTGGCCAGAAGGGCCTGCCAGCCCACGCGCGCGACGGGACGTCACCGCAGGACGGGGCCCACCAAACCTACGCCTAGGCCTACGCGCGGATCCTTTGCGGCCCGAATGGACCGCTCTCCTTCCCGCGACGGTTTCAGCATGCCTTTAGGGCGTAATAATCGCGGGACATGGGGGGGGGGCGATTAATCCCATGTTCCCCCACGCCTCGCCTCCTCGGCTCCGCCGCCCGAGCCTATAAGTAGGGGGAGGAGGGGGAGCGGCAGAGGCTCGCACGCTCGTCCTCGCTCATCTCCTTCCTCTACTTCCTTCCTTGCTCTTCCGCCGCTGCAGCACACTCACCACCGCGCCGTTCCTCCGCGAACTATCTTGGCTCGCTGCGGTTCCTTCGCCGCGGGGCTGTGCTCTCCGCCGCCGCGCCTTTCTCCTTCCTCTTGCTCCCATGGCGCTGTCAAGCTCGTGGGACGGCTCCAACGTCCATGAGGACCACATCGACTGGCTCCGCAAGACGCGGCGGTTGCCGGGCGAAGACCTCGTGAAGACCCGCCTCGTGCCGGAGGCGGAGGTTTCGCCGGCGCCGGAGGAGGGCAAGCGGGTCATCTTCCGCTTCGACGCCATGCGGCTGCCTCGCCTGCCGGCGAGCGGGTTCTTCCGCTCCTTCCTCGAATTCTACCACCTACAGCCGCATCACCTCACCCCCAACACGGTGATGCTGCTGTCGACCTTCGTCACTGAGGGAGTCCCGGATTAGGGGGTGTCCGGATAGCCGGACTATGACCTTTGACCGGACTCCTGGACTATGAAGATACAGGATTGAAGACTTCGTCCCGTGTCCGGATGGGACTTTCCTTGGCGTGGCAGGCAAGCTTGGCGATATAGATATGTAGATCTCCTACCATTGTAACCGACTCTGTGTAACCCTAACCCTATTCGGTGCCTATATAAACCGGAGGGTTTTAGTCCGTAGGACGAACAACAATCATACCATAGGCTAGCTTCTAGGGTTTAGCCTCTCTGATCTCGTGGTAGATCTACTCTTGTACTACCCATATCATCAATATTAATCAAGCAGGAGTAGGGTTTACCTCCATCGAGAGGGCCCAACCTGGGTAAAACATCTTGTCCCTTGTCTCCGTTACCATCCGCCTAGACGAACAGTTCGGGACCCCTACCCGAGATTCGCCGGTTTTGACACCGACATTGGTGCTTTCATTGAGAGTTCTTCCGTCGTCGCCGCCAGAAGATGCCTCATCCCGCCTTTAAAGACGTGATCGTTGCTAAAGAAGCTTTGGTGTCGGCCAAACTCTCCGGCTAGGCGGTTTTCTTATGATCGCTCGTCCGGCCGCCACCGACGATGACTTCTCGGTCATCGAAAGCAATCTTCACGTTAACTCGAGCTCGCCGAAAGCAGTTAGATCCGATTGAGCTCTCTTCCTTAAACGAAGTTTTGGATCAGACGCCACCCGGGAGTCGCTATAGATTATGATCGATTGGGCTTAAACCCAATCGAGAGAGATTAACCCCCTGTGTTACCCACCATGTTGCTGTGGTGGAGGAACAATACGGCGACCCTTCTTCTGTCTTTTAAGGACTAGCCACGTCCGATTCCCAATCTCTCCATGCCGGATTCCCATGGAGGAGAGGACGCCACCAAGCCCCGAACCTAAAGCCAGTGCAACGGGCTAGATTCATTGACAACATCCAAGAATCCAAGCTTCCAAGTTTGAAGCTCCTCGCCCTTAAGTTTCAGATTGGGCGTGGTTCGATTTAATTCCACCCGCCCACCCAAACATAAGCGACCTATCTCAAATTCGCAAGAGCCCGCAGAAACAGACACCATTATCGGGCCAGATTCCTCCCGGTTATGGATAGGATAAAGGACTGCCATGAGGAGGACGCAATCTCATTATTCAGCAACAATTGCACGCATAACGGGATCCTAAACGCTATAAGTCGCCGTGACATTACACGCTTTGCCGATTTGGCACCATAGTACGAAAGTACTGTGATGGAAAGCGCTGAAAACCGAATCAAGATTTTGGGACAATCCGCCTTGAATACAACCCCAGTCCAAATAAAAGGGTGCATCATTGCTAGGCACCGGGTTAAATACCAAAAAGCAAAAACCCTCTATAGGGCATGGAACCGCATCGAGGGATGGCTTAATGGACCCTCAGTAAAATTCATAATACGTAGGGCTCCACTCCAACTCATAGCCTTAGAGCATGTTGGATACTACGGCAAGTGGCCAAAGTGGCGAAGAGCTTCTAGCTCTAGAGCACCAACCCAAGGATACCAAGACGGTATTAATAGTCTTCGAGACTTTCAGATCAAATAATATGCGGAAACGAACACCGTAGCCTCGCCAAGTCTACCAAGTAGCAACAATAAATCCATGGAGGACACAGCTATTACCTTTAATGCCGGTGATTTAACGAATTCCAAACAGCCCGAGCACCACCGCATTGGTCCTCAAATCCGATAGTGGACGATTTCGCCTTACCAAGGTACTCATGGACAGTGGCAGCGGATTGAACCTCATCTACGAGGAAACCCTCCGAAAAATGGAGATAGATTGGAGCCGCATTGAGCGAAGCAGCACAACCTTTAGAGGAATAATCCCTACGGGAAGCACGCTGTACAGAAAAATCACACCGATGTGGTGTTCGCACGCCGGATAATTACAAGTCCGAGGAAGTCACATTCCAAGTGGCCCTGCTCAGCAGCGGATACCACGCCTATTAGGGCGAGAGGCATTCACAATTTTTCAAGCTATTCCCCATTATGGGTACATGAAGCTCAAAATGCCCGGCCCAACGAAATCATTACTCTTGCTAGTGACCGGACATAGCACTGCGTGCGAAAATAAGACAACAGACCGCCCTTGAGGCACTATCCGAAGCCCTAGCGTCGAGGAACTCATCGCGCAAGCGCTCCACGGTGAATAGGGACGATGTGATACTCGATAAGAGATCCAAATCCACTTCCTTCAAACCAGCGGACGAAATAGTCAAATTCCAAGTCCATCCAACGGACCCTACCAAAACGGCCTCCATGGGGGCACAATTAAATCTGATGTAGACGCCAAGACTAAGAGAATTCCTACGAAAATTGGGACATTTTTGCTCGGCACCCTTCGACATGCCAGAATCCCACGCCGGTCTGGCCGAGCACAGCCTAAACATCCTAAAAGGATTCAAGCTACCAAACAAGCTCTTCAAGCCCCGAACCAAAGAGACAGGCCATGGGAGAGGAGCTAGCCAAACTATTGGAGGCCGGATTCATTAGAGATATAAAACATCCGGATCGCTAGCAAACCTGGTGATGGTACCAAAGAAGGACAAATCCGCGCCTATGCGCCGATTTCAAGGACCTCAACAAGGCTTGCACAAAGGATCCTTCCTCCCCACATCGATCAAATCATCGACGCTACCGCAGGACACGGTTCATTGTGTTTCTCGACGATACTCCGCTACCACCAATTTAAGATGGCAGAGCCTGACCAAGCCGCAACGGCATTCATCACTCCATACGGCCCATTCTGCTTCAACACAATGCCCTTCGGCTAAAAATGCCAGCGCAACATATCAGCGCATGATTCGTACATGTCCGCAAAACAGATCGGCAAAACAAAGGAGGCATACGAGACGATGTGGTCATCAAAAGCAAGCACGCCGAAACTCTAGTAGACGACTTGAGGCTCACATTCGATAATCTCCAACATATGACTTTAAGCTCAACCCGAAAAATGCTGCTTTTGGCATCGCCGAAAGCTCTTGGGCTTCATTGTATCCGTAGAGGAATTGAAGCAAACCCAGCCAAGATCCGAGCTCACACAATTGGATATCCCAAAAGACCTCAAACAAATACAAAAATTGATTGGATGCATGGTGGCTCTAAGCCGCTTTATCTCCCGTTTGGGAGAAAAGGCATTACCCCTTTATCGCCTCCTCCGACGCACCGAACACTTCGAGTGGACGGATGCCGCCACGGCCGACCTCGAAGAAATAAAATCCATATTGGCAACAAACCCGGTCCTGGCCGCGCCCAACATGGGCGAACCAATGCTATTATTCATCGCGGCAACACATCAAGTTGTAAGCGCGGTGCTCGTTGTCGAACGAGGAACGGACGGACACAAGTTCCCTCTTCAAAAACCAGTTTACTACGTGTCCACTGTCCTAACTCCATGCATGTCACGGTACCCACATTATCAAAAGATAGCGTACACGGTGTTTATGGCATCCCGGAAGCTGCGACACTACTTTCAAGAGTGTTCAATAACAGTAGCCTCCGAAGTACCCCTTAATGACATTATAAACAACCGCGACGCGATGGGTCGGATTGCCAAATGGGCCATTGAGCTCCTCCCGTTCGACATAACCTATAAGCCATGGAGAGTTATTAAGTCGCAAGTTTTGCCGACTTCGCGCCGAATGGACCAAGACGAACTCCCTAAAGAGTACGGCGATATTCCAACTGGATAATGCACTTCGACGGCTCCAAAATGTTGGCTGGCCTAGGGGCTGGCGTGCTCGATGTCCCCAACCGGAGATACAGTTCAATACGTACTCGGATAATGTATACGGACTCCAACAACGCAGCCGAATACGAGGCCCTTCTACATGGTCTCCGGATGGCAGTCTCCATGGGCATTCAACGCCTAGAGGTGCGCGGTGATTCGAACCTCGCGATATCACAAATAAATGGAGATTTTGATGCCAAGGATCCGAAAATGGCAGCCTATCGCAATGCAGTCCTAAAAAGGTCAGCTCGGTTTGAGGGGCTCGAATTTCACCATATAGCCCGGGACAGCAACTAGGCAGCAAACGTGTTGGCATGCATCGGCGCAAAGCGCGATGCCGTCCCCCTAATATCTTCCTAGAGAGGCTGTTCAAGCCATCCGTATTATGGGAGGGAGAGTCCGGAAATAACAATCCGGACCCAACCGCACTGCCCCACACCAAGCATTCTGACACATTTGGTGGTTCTACCACCGAAATAACATCCTCAGCCCACGTAATAATGGCAGTTATTGCCCCGTGGACAGAACCATTCCTAGCGTACCTAACCAGGCAGGAACTCCCCGAGGACCAAAACGAGGCCCGCTGCATAGTGCGGCGATCTAAAGCCTACAAAGTCCATGAGGGAGAGCTTTATAAGAAAAGCACAACCGAGTCCTTCAAAGGTGTATCCCGAAGAAGAAGGGCGGAATCTTCGGCTGAAATACATGCGGACTCGGCGGGCACCATGTCAGCAGCCCAGGCCCTTGTAGGCAAGGCCTTCCCTACAGGATTTTATTGGCCGACGGCCCGCAGATGCTCAGACTTAGTCCAACGATGCGCCGGATGCCAGCTCTTTGCTAATCGAGCCACATGCCACCTACCGCCTCAAAACTATACCCATCACCTGGCCCTTCATGTCCGGGGCTTGACATGGTCGGACCCCTTAAAGGGGGAACCCACAAGCAAAAATACCTACTGGTCATGGTGGATAAATTCACCAAATGGATAGAGGCCAAGCTCGTCAAGACGGCCAATCCGGACCGTGATAGACTTCATATCGGGTCGTACACCGTTACGGCGTCCCCACAGATCATCACCGATAACGGCATGAACTTTACGGCCGACGAGGTCAAACTCGTGCAAAACATGGGCATTAAACTAGACCATGCCTCGCCTATCACCCTCAAACTAACGGTCAAGTTGAGCGAGCAAATGGTCTAATTATGAGCGGCATCAAACCTAGATTAGTGCGGTCCTCAAGGAATCTAACACGACCGGGTAGAGGAGCTCGACCCGACTGGGGCTGCGGACTACTCCGAATCGCACGACCAGATTCACACCATTCTTTATGGTATACAGCGCAGAGGCAGTTCTGCCATGCGACATAATTCATGACTCACCTCGTGTGCGCATGTACGAAGAAAGAAAAGCCGAGCTCGATCGGCAGGACAGTTTGGACGCTTTGGAGGAGGAGCATGACGAGCAAAAGCCCGCTCCGCATTCTATCAACAGCAGGCTCAAGATATCAAAGCGAGAAGTGCGGGCCAAAACTTACAATGTTGGCGAAGCTAGTTCTACGCTGCCGGACAAGAAAAAGGACAAGCTAAAGCCCAAATGGAAGGTCCTTTATCATCGACCAAGTCCTGACCGGCGGAGCGCACTGCTCTGCGCGATGCATCGGATAACCGACTCGAGCCGAACCCATGGAACGCAGACGCCTCCGAAGATTCTACGCTTAGCGCCGGATTTTGAGTTCGCTCTCCTTCCTCTGTCCATATTTTACATTTTAGCTGTCTTCTATTTTTTCTCCTTCTCCTCCTTTTTTCATTCAAGCCTTGGCAGGCTCGTAGTGCATTGTTTGCACACTTTGACGCGCTTATCCGCGCCATTGTACCGGGGCTTTTTCACAAAAGCTTAATTATAAGGGCTTCATGCCCAATACATGTGTCACACTTCCGCATGCACCTTTTATTCGCCATTATATGCATCGATATGCCTTAAGTTTTGGCCAAGCTGGGTTGCTCGCCCCGTGCTTACCCCTACGTTCCCGATTGTTCGGCTAGGTGGTAAAGGGAGCACCTCTGCGATTGTTACTGCCGGGTCAGCCGGATGTGTACCTCAGACTGGGTGAAGCCGAAAGCTAGCGTTCTTAAGAGAATATTCGGTCGGTGAACTAAAAGAAGATTTCTTACCTATTTATTTATGTGCCCCCAGATGTTTTTCTGCTTTTTTCGCAGTCCGGACATGCACTTTAGGGCATGCCACCCAGGGAAAGGAACCCCTAACGGAACTATTCTCCCTGGAATATGTTTCTTACTAACCATGTAATATAACATAACTAGTTGGTCAGTTGTCTGATAAAGCACTAATGACCCCTACGCCTGGTCTCCACGCATGCCCCAGTTTTTATATAATCGCGAGGGTATTCGGACACACTCCGGACTATCGGGTCCCGAGGTTGAAGCGAAAAGGTCCGCTAAGACAAACGATCTACAATCCGGCTAGAAGTCATTTTACATGTCAATTTAAATTACATAGTCCATTTGACTGATTGTATTCTCTTCAATACCATCTAACAGTTGTCTAGTTTACATCCCTGCTTGGAATACTTCATGCCAATTCCACCTGGCCGCACACTAAGCTCACAGGATCTCTTCCCATCTGCCCCACAGTCCGACCTCGCCATGTGGTTTGGGTCAGCCTTCATGTACCGCTGCTTCACCATGGCCCAGGCCTCCCTGGCGCCTTGACGGCAGGCCGATATCTTCCATAACAGGAAGCGCCACCACGCTCCCTGGAGCCTCTCTGCAAGCTCCCTAAGGCCTTCGGGCAGGGAGATAGATGGCCACAAGGCCTGGGCGACGCTTTTCATCACCGCCAACTTGTTCGTGCAGTTGTAAGAGCTCGAAGAAGGTCACCAGAGAACCGGCATTTCCTCCGCAGGACGACACTGTGAGCATACCTACGCATATAACTCGTTAATCGACTTCCTTGCCGAACTCTTTTCTCAAAGTTCGCTTAAGCACTTACTAAAAATGCCGCGTCGAAGCCGCCGATTCTCCTTAACGGAGTCGACATACCGGGCACGAACATCCTTTAGCTCCTCGCCCAGCTGGGTGTTGGCATCTTGGAGATTATTTTTTCCCGCCTCACCCTCGTAAGCACATTCTCGCCGCCTTTAACCGCGCAAGAGCTGTTGTTTGTCCAGATCTACCCCGGTGCCATCTGCAATGTCATTGTCGATCTACAGACACGCCGCACTTCATAACATACTTATCTTTTAAAGGCGATGTTACCGTGAGGGGTCTCTTGGCTTCCCCTCAGCGCGCTTGTGCGGCCTCAAGTTGGGCTTTGCACTATTCAAGCTCCGGACAATTGGGTATTCCTTTCAGAAGATCCTCAACAATAAATGATCCTTAAATCAGTTATTCTAACTATTTTAAGTCTCGGGGGCTACCTGTATATATAACCATCAAATTTTCTCACCCTTATGTCTTTCACATACTGCTCCGTGGCTCTGGCTAGACCATTTTGAGCAGCACAGAGGTGCGCATCTCCCGAATTGAAGGCATCCAATGCCTTGGGAGAAACATGCGTCATGAAGAACAGTCCGGCGACGCCTGTGATTCATGGCACTTTCCACCTCGGAATTGGTGGCAGATAGCCCGTCGGAATCCTCTGTCAGAGGAGTGTCCGACGCACGCTTTGTGTTCGCCTCCGCTTCTGGACCTGGCTTTAAAGCCTGGCTGGCGGAGGCTCGATTGGCAACCTCTCCAGATATAGTCCGATGAGCGCTCTTTTTCCTGAAAAGGGCGCGAGTGTTAGCATGCCTTCCGGAATAAAACCTGGGAATAAGGCGACACGCCATACCGTTGCGCCGGCACTTCAGTCCGGACCGCACTTCTTTTTAGCCTGCTGGGCCGTGCTGCCCCTTGTTGGCTAGCCACCGGAGGCTCGGCCTTCTGCCCCAAGGGCTCCCCCTGCAGAACGCCTTTGATATACGTTGGTCAAAGATAAGCACGGAGGGATCATTTATAAGGTATTGGGACTTCGGTCTCAATTACCTGTGAGGCTGGAAATATTCCGGGGTAATCGGCCGTAATTGCAACCAAGGCATTATCGATGCTCAGTTGGTAAAATACCCCATCAATCAGCTCCACAGATATGTCCGGATCCTCTTGGGAGGCTGGATCGAGGGACCGTTCCGGATCCTCAGGTTGTGGAGGAGGGCTATTTATATCCTTTACGGCCCGGCGCAATTCTTGCGTCAAAATCACAAAATAAGGTGCTTAACTATGGGAATATGGAACGGATGGGCATAAAGAAATGTCCGCTTACCCAGCTTGGAGGATCGTACATAGAAAATCCGCCCCGTGGATTGACGTGGAGGAAATCCTCCTCTTCTCCCTTGTATAATGCGGACAAGGCCTCCGTCAGAACAGCGACCGATCCCGGCCCCTTACGGCCACAACGGGTGGCGTCATCTTCCCCATTGAAATCCCACATGGGGTGGCCTCTATATTGAAGCAGATGCACCCCCCGCATGATGCATATGGCCATGACTCCGATCATGGTCAGTCCGGAGTGAGCCAACAACCTTATTCGCTCATCGTAAAGGACGCCCTGTCATTCTCCTCTGGGCTCCGTGGACGCCAGCTTAGGCGCTTTCTTCAAAGGAGCATTATCAACTCAGGAGGCTGATCCAACAGGTCCGACAAAGGACGCTTCTATATAAAACCATTCCGAAGCCGGTCTTGGACGCTTCTTCGGGTTCCGGATAGATATCCGTCCCGGCGATGCGCTATAGTTCGCTCGCCCACTTGATATATCGACCCCTCCTGAGAACAGGGTACGAGGTAGAACAACCTCTTCCACAGCGCGAAATGAGCCTCGATGCCCAAAAACAGCTCGCAAAGGGCGACGAAGCCCGCAATATGCAGAATGGAGGTAGGCGTAAGGTTGTGCAACTGGAGGCCATAGAACTCCAGGAGCCCTCGGAGAAACGGGTGAATTGGAATTCCGAGCCCTCTTATCAAATAGGGGACAAGGCATACCTGCTCTCCTCGGGAGGGACTGGGGACGCTCTCCGCTTGTTTTCCGCCCTTATAGGTGGCAAGTACGGCTCTAACCGAACCATGAAGGCTGGGGAAGAAACCCTTGGTTTGGAGCTTTACTAACTCATTGCAAAGGGATGAGCATCTCTCCCAATCTCCGTGCTGAGGACTAGGAGGGTGAGAGGAGGAGCCACGCCGACCGTCCATGATGGAATGGGTTTCATCGATGCGCCCGATGAAAGCTCGCAAGGGAAGGTGGTGTGATGTGGATCTAGATCCTCGCTCTTATATAGGCAGCTCATTTATGCAGCTAGGGAGATAAATGTAAAAATACCCTGGCTTTTCGCATTCATTCAACACGTGGAAGATGGCCATTATTGGGCGTGGAAGCCAAGGAGCGCGATGTTTACAAGATGCCGGACACTATTCAAACAGGGACACAGGATTTGGAGAAGAACCCGCCTAGCAATGCCGAAGATAATCTACGCGCAGGACTCGTTGTCATTGAAACCCGGTTCGGGGGCTACTGAGGGAGTCCCGGATTAGGGGGTGCCCGGATAGGCGGACTATGACCTTTGGCCGGACTCCTAGACTATGAAGATACAAGATTGAAGACTTCGTCCCGTGTCCGGATGGGACTTTCCTTGGCGTGGAAGGCAAGCTTGGCGATACGGATATGTAGATCTCCTACCATTGTAACCAACTCTGTGTAACCCTAACACTATTCGGTGCCTATATAAACCGGGGGGTTTTAGTTCGTAGGACGAACAACAATCATACCATAGGCTAGCTTCTAGGGTTTAGCCTCTATGATTTCGTGGTAGATCTACTCTTGTACTACCCATATCATCAATATTAATCAAGCAGGAGTAGGGTTTTACCTCCATCGAGAGGGCCCGAACCTGGGTAAAAACATCGTGTCCCTTGTCTCCTGTTACCATTCGCCTAGACGCATAGTTCGGGACCCCCTACACGAGATCCGCCAGTTTTGACACCGACAGTCACCCTGTGCGAGGGCTTTCTCGGAGTCCTCCCCACCCTGGAGCTCTTCGGGGAGTTCTTCTAGTGCAAGCTCGGCACCGTCTCCGCGGGTGTGCCTGCCCCCTGCGGCGCCTTCATCGCCATGCGGAGGACAGCCGACAACAACCCTTTTCCCGCTATCCCGCTGATCCAGTCGGTGAAGCTCTGGCAGCAGTCATATTTCTACATGAAGAACGTCGCCCCGCAAGGCGACTTCGTGAACTTGCCGGCTTACGTAGCCGGCCCGCCGCCTGGGAGGCAGCCGTCTTGGTCCTTCCGAGCCCGGTCGCTCTCCCTGGCCGGGAACGCTGCCGTCACCCGGCTCCGGGTGATGAACCAGTCGGAGGGCTTGGTGGCGGCCGACCTGGTCGCCGCCTTTGTGGAGCGCCGGGTGCTCCCGCTCCAAAGCCGGCCGCACATGATCTGCCAAATGAGCGGCCGCTTCGACCCATGCCGGCTGAGCACTAGGGAGATGCCTCGCGGGGAGGTGGCTCATATGGTGAATTACATCTCCAACTGCAAACTCACCAAGGAGTGGCAGTACGGCAAGGCGCCATATTCTTGGGCTGATCCCCCGCCTATGGTGAGTCTTCCCTCATTTCTTATTCTTTGGTTGCCGGGTTGGCGATGGCCGGCTATTGACCAGTCGGTTTGTCTTGGAGCAGAACCCCCTTCTTCCACCGGCGGCCGGGGCCGCTGGGCCGGAGCGCCAGTTTACGGCCGACCGCGCGGTGGACGACCCCGACGACCCAGACTTGGGGGCGGCCGCCATGGATGACGCCATAAGCGGAGCCGGCGGAGAGGCAGGCGGCCCCGAGTTCAGGGCCGACTTCGGGGACTGGCCGGATGATGATGAAGCCGAGGCCATCCCACGCCGCCAGCCGGCGGCCGATCGCCAAGGCGCGGGGCCTTCTGCCGCGCCAGCTGCTCGGGGCGGCGCGCAAAAGTGTCGGGCCGGGACGGGTCTCTTCGGCAGCCGGCCGAAGAAACCCAAGAGCTCCGCGGCGGCAACCAAGTGGGACGAGGCGGCCGCAAAAAGCGGCCCGCTTCCGCAAGGTGGTGAAGCAGCCACAAGCGGTCTCGGCGTAAGTGTTGGGTGTCTTGTACTTTTGTTGTCTTCTTTGGTTGAGGCTCATCTAAGCCGTCTTCTTGATTTGTTGAACAGGGCGCCGCTTTCCCTTGAACGAGTTGACGCCGCCTCCATAGTCGGTCCGACGGGAGGATCTTCGAGTTCCCGCCGCGTGGATCCCCGCGCCGACCTCATGGAGGCAACGGAGCGGAACGCGCGGGAGGCGCGGGAGGAGCGGGAAGCGGCGGAGTGGAGGGCCATCCAGGAGGCGGCGGAGAAGTCGGCCGAGGCGCAAGCCGACGCGGCAGCCAAGGCCCTGGCGGAAGCCGCGACCGTGGAGAGGGAAGCGGAGGCTCTGCGCAATCAGCCTCCGTAGCTCGTCATTCCTCTTCGAGCCGTGGCTCCCGATATCCCCGTGCCTCCGTCAGAGGAAGCCGACCGCGACCAGCCGGTGAGGAGAGGAGGGAGGACGATGCGATGATCCTGGGGGAGGCGCCACAGCCGGCGCTGACTAGAGCGGGCCAAGGCGGCCGACCCATCATGGGCGCTGGGGTAGCGGCGGGGCGAGTCGGCGCGGGGGCGGATCTTGTGGTGCAGTCGGCGCCTCGCCGGCGCGTGGGAGAGACGTCCTCAACACCGGAGCCGCAAAGAGCTGCGGGCGCCAGCTCGACGGCACATGACCTGGAGGCGGCCAGCGCCAGCACGTCCGAGTGGACGCCCAGCGGCGGGACGGCCGAGCTGAACGTGGCGGTGCAGGAGGTCCGACGCCGGCTTCAGGCCCAAGCCGCCTTGCTGCAACGGTACACCCAGGAGTTCCTCACTACGCGCGCGGTCGTCCGGGTGAGTCTTCTGGCCTTGATCGGTTTCTTTTTTGATTTCTTCCGTGGGGGCGCGTCAGCGCACCCACTGGGTGTAGTCCCCGAGTTTCGAGTCGGCTGCTGAGCAGGCGGCTTGGAACTTTTGGGCAGGCCTTGGCGGCAATCTTGTTCTTATACGCACTGCATCTGATTTTCAGGAGTATCACAATCTTCGCGCGGCCGCCTTCAACTCCTAGGCCCAGGAGCTGAGCCAGAAGGCCGCCGACCTGACGAATAGCCGAAGTGAGAGCTTGGTTTCTTCTATCTCGTGGGGGGCGTCAGACTCCATCGGGTGTAGTCCCCGAGATTCGGGTCGTCTGCACGAGCAGCCGGGTCGGATCTTCCCCGACGACTTCTCCTTACTGCTTTTTTCCTTTTTCTCCATGCTTGCAGGGGCTAATGCTGACTTGAGGGAGCAGCTAGGCGGGGCCCAGACCGCCCTTTGCGCCAAGGAGGGCGAGATCGTCGCCTTGGCCCAGGAACGCGACCGCCTGGCCAAGAGGCTGGCCGACCAGGAGGAGAGCCACAAGGCGGCCCTGAAGAAGGCGCAGGACAACAAGGCCGCCCTTAAGGCCGAGTTCTAGACCGAGGCGGTGGGCTGGGCTGAAGCAAGGCAAGTGTTGAGCGAGGGCTATGGACGGGTGGAGGATCTGATCGATGGTAGGCCGCCTTCCCCTTTTCACCCCTTTGCTTGCTCCTTGCCCTCTTGTTCATCTTCTGATTTTTGTGCTGTTTCCTTGTTCTTCACGCAGATTACTTCCCCGGCTACTCCGTCGGTGCCAGCCAAGCCATCGAGGCCCACCGCGAGACGCGCCGGCAAGCAGGGGTTGAGATCGCGCCAGACGCTAGCCGGACGCTTGAGGAGCAACTTTTGGCGATCCAGTTCGGCTGCAGCTGCTCACCGTGATGCTCCGTCGGATTCAGCGTGCCGGGGCGCAAGTGTTGGCCGCTCTCTGGCCTGGCGAGGTGATCCCCCGCACCCCCAGTTGGACTGCCGAATGGCTGGAGGTTGCGGTTGGCCGCTTCGAGGCCTGGAAGGCTTCCGCTACTCGGTCCGGCGCCGGGCGGGCGCTGGAGTTCGTCCGGGCCTGGTATCCTGGGCTAAGCCTGCGCCAGCTGAGCACTTGGAGGCAGGAGGCTGACGAGGAGCTTGATCTGAAACCGGCGCAGGTTCTCAAATGTTTCTTTGAGGTCTTCTAACAAAGTGTTGCACTTTTCCGTCTTCACCACGATATCGTCTACATAGACGTGGGCATTTCTGCCGAGTTGTTTGAGGAGGCATTTCTGCATGCAACGCTGAAAAGTGGCACCAGCGTTTCTCAAGCCGAATGTCATAGTTAGGTAACAGAAAGCTCCGAATGGCGTGATGAAGGCGGTCTTTAGGCGGTCGGCCGGGTCCAACTCTATCTGGTGGTAGTCCGAGTAGGCATCCAAGAAACTCAGCAGCTCGCATCCGGCTGTGGAGTCTATCACTTGATCAATCTCGGCAAGGCGGGATCTTTGGGGCAGGCTTTCTTGAGGCTTGTGTAATCTATATACATGCGCCACTTGTTATTCTTCTTCAGCACGAGGACCGGGTTGGCGAGCCACTCCGGAAAGAAGACCTCCATGATGACGCCGGCCGCCAAGAGCCGGGCTATCTCTTCTCCTACGATCCTTCTCTTCTCCTCTGACAGTCGGCGGAGGGGCTGGTTGACTGGTTTGGCATCTGCTCGGACGTGTAGCTTGTGCTCGGCGAATTCCTTCGGAACACTCGGCATGTCCTTGGGGGACCATGCGAAGATGTCCCGATTCTCACGGAGGAAATCGACGAGCTCGCCTTCCTATTTGCTGTCTAGGTTTGCCCTATGACGGGAAACCTTTCTGGGTGCTCCAGGTCCAGAGGTATCTTCTTTGTTTCCTTGGCCGGCTGGAAAGAACCTTGGGCATCACATTCTTTGGGGTCGGGGGACAGGGCTGGCTACTTGCCGGCCATGGCCACGACTCAGTCCAACATCTTCTTCTCTTCGGCGACTACAAAGGACTCGGCCAGCTGGCTGCTGGCTGCAGCGCACTCAGAGGATTTCTTGTAATCGCCGACTATGGTGATGATGCCCTTGGTACTCGGCATCTTCATCTTGAGGTAGGCATAGTGGGGTACAGCCATGAACTTGGCCAGAGCAGGCCGGCCAAGCAGCGCATGGTAGGGGCTCTCAAGGTCCACCACTTCAAACCAGATTGCTTCTCGGCGGAAGTGATCCTTTTCTCCGAAGAGAACATATATCTTGATCTTGCCGATTGGTGAACAGGACAGGCCGGGTACGATGCCATGGAACACGGTCCGGCTTGGCATGAGGTGCTTGGCCTTGATGTTCAACTTCTCCATGGTGTCTCGGTACAGGATGTTGATGCTGCTCCCGCCGTCTATCAGTACGCGGGAGAATCGGGCAGCAAGCCTGTCCGTTGCTAGGGTTGCCTCCAAAACCAATGCATAAGAGCCCGGGGACGGCATCACCTCTGGGTGGTCGGCCCGGCTCCAACTGATAGGCCTCTCGACCAAAGGCATGTACTGGGGTTGTTGGAGGCGACGCGCTGACTTCTTGGTGTTGCTGGCGCGGGCTGCGCCGGTCTTCGGCTGGCTCGTGACGACGACGAGGCGGCATGCTCGCTGGGGAACTCGTTTGATGGTCCCGACCGCTGGTCGAGCGGCCGGCTGTTGGGGAGCCGGAGGCGGCTGTCCAAAGAAAGCGGAGGCGACACCAGCCCTTCGCTTTTGGTGATTCGGTGAGCCAGGGCATTTCCGGTTGTGTGGTTGGACGGCCGCTACCGCTGTGGAACTTGCATGGGGCGCCGAGGGCTTGCTTGTAGGAGAAAGCCGCCGCGGCCGCCCGACGCTTCGCTTTTTGGCGCTGGGCCACCGGGTTGCTTTCGCTTTCGACGGTGGCCACCTGCCGTCTGGCTGGAGGCGGCATCGTGCCTTTGCGCTTGTTGTCATGCTGGTACGAGCGTCAGCTGGAGTCGCCAGCCGGCATTTTGGGAGCCGGATTGAGCACCTTCCCGGAGGCGTCTACTCGGAGCTCGGTCTTCATCGAGGAGTCGGCGGTGGCGTACTTGTCGGCTATGACTAGTAGCTCGTCAAGGGTAGCCGGCTCGTCACAGAGAAGCTTGTGCTTGAGGAGGGTGCTTTCTCGGCACCCGGCGGTTAAGTACTCTATGGCCTGGACCTCGTGCACCCCCTCGCAGGAGTTGCGGAGCTCGGCCCAACGCGTGAGGTAGTCGCGAGTCGACTCGGTGGGTCCTTGTTCGCATAAGGAAAGCTGCCTGGGCTTGGGAGCCCGCTTGTAGGTGCTGGTGAAGTTACGGATGAAGGCTTCGATGAAGTCTAGCCAGCTATTGATGCTGTACGGCTTGAGGCTGTTGTGCCAGGTTCGCGCCGTGCCCTGAAGCATGAGGGGCACATATTTCATGGCAATGCGCCTGTTGCCGTTCGCCATGCTGACTGCGGTTGAGTAGTCGATCAGCCAATCCTCCGGCTTCACAGAGCCGTTATACTTGGGCGTGTCTCTTGGGAGCGAGAACCCTTTTGGGAAGGGCTCGTCGCGGATGCGGGGCCGGCAAGGCGGCCCGACGCCGCTTTCTTCTTCCAACGCCAGGATCGCGCCAGCGGTCGATCCGTGGCGGGCGCTGCTGCCAACTCTTCGCGGGGCCTACTCGGCCGCCGAGGGTCGGATGGGTGACAGCGGCGGGTGGGATATCTTTCACGTGAGGTGGAGGAGGGTGGGTTGCCTCGCCGCCCACGGCTCGAGGGCGGCCTTCGCCGCGCCGATGGAGATCCGGTTCGCCGGGCCGGCAGCCGGCTTTTTCTCGCCGTGTGCGGGTGTTGCCCACAATGGCATGCGTGACGCTGCGCCGCGTTTCGGCGCTGGGAGGGCTTTCGCTGGCGCTGTCTTCTTGCCGCCCGCGGCCGCTACCATCATTTGCTGGATGCGCCTAGCCATGTAGGGAAGCTCGTCGGGCCCTAGCCCGTTCAGCTCTTCTACGGCCGCCTGGGCGGCACGCAGGTTCTCGAGGGGCGTGGCGTAGATGGGGCAGTCCACACCCAACATGTCGGCGATGGCTGCGCCGCGTTTCTTGACAATGCCGAGTCGGCTCGGCCCTTCAGGAGGCGGCGTGCCGAAGGCGGCGCGGTCGACTTCTCGCTGGTGGGCCTCGGTGAGACGTCTCAGAGAGGCTATCCTCCGCCCTCCGCGTGGGCGAGGCGGCGCGCCTCCGCCGCTTCGCCGGGCGCCACCGGAGAGGGCGACAGTTCGCGGCGGCGCCGCTTGGTATGCCCCTCGCCGAGGGGCCGCCAGGACTTATGACCAAGACTCGGTAATGGCGCTGCCACAGCTGTCGGCTTGGGGGAGCGGGTCGTCGAAGGTCACGACGTTGGTGGGAAAGGCGTCGAGCGATGCCGTGTCGGAGTCGACAAGCATCGGGTCGGTGGAGCCAACCGATTCCAAATCCACAGCAGGCTCACTGGAGACGTGGAGTTGGTCGAGGATGCTGACGAGGTGGCTCTCGAGGCAGCCGGTGCCCGCGTCGGATGCGGGCTCGTCGGAGATGCGAGCATCGCCAAGAAGGTCGGCGAGGCAGCTCGCCGTGCAGGTGTCAGCGACGCCTTGCAGCGCATTAGGGCAAGCGCCATCGGGCGTGCCGGGCTGGCTACGCCCGCGGGGGAGGAAGAGGGTTCCCGTCCAGAACAGGTCTCCGGACAACGGTGTTCCTGGCCCCACGGTGGGCGCCAAATGTCGGGTGGTAGGTGCGACATATGCCAACGGGTGGCTAATCATAGTGGGAGCCAATAAGACATCGCCGGTGCCTGGAAACGGGATGAGGCGAAGACATGCACGCCGGCGAATCTTACCCAGCTTCGGGGCTCTCCGTGGAGATAACACCCCATCGCTGCTCAAGGGGTCTCCGATGATCACTAGATGAACAAGTTGTTACAAGACGCTCCTTGAGCTGTTCGGTGAGAGGAACAAGAAGGGCATGGCTAGCTCTCCTCTTCCCTCTGTGTGGTGTCTAAGACTCTAAGAGATCACCCTATGCATGGGTGCCCTGGGGGTTTATACAGGCCTACCCCCCAGGGGTACAATGGTAATCCGGCTAGGCGTGGGCCTTAGCTGCCGCAGTCTTCGTCCCGGCTTCTCCACCGGCACTGGGCCTGCCGACCAGTGGGCCCCGCCGCTGCCGCCTCTTGGTTGACAAGCTAGCCCCACCGCCGAGGGCCTTGTCGGGGCTGGTTATCAAGGCCTCAATCTCGATGACGAGGTCTTTGTCGGGTAAGCATGGTTACATGCCGCCACCTTGGTGGCGATCACTGCAGCCTCACCTCGCCTTGTCTCCTTAATGAGGCGCTTCCTTCGAGGGAGGGAACAAGCCGGCTATGGGAGGCCGGCCATATCTCAGGCCGACTGGGGGAGGCCGAGCCGCCTTCGGGCATCTCTCTGACCGGAGGGGCCAGCCGCCCGTGGGTCGATCGACAAATGTCGTGGGTGATGTCATGATCAACATAGTAACAAAGGCTGCCACGGATGGGGATGGCTGCCCCAGACGGCGATCAGAGCCACGCCCGGCCCGGATGCGGGGTGGCAGGCTTCACTGTAGCCACACCCCGTCTCATCACCTTTATGTGGGTGCAGATTCTGAGGGAGCGGCTTAGCTGCTTGCTGGGGGGCCGGCTTTTGTGGAGTCGGCCTTCTCGCGGCCGGCTTCGCGGAGTCGGCCCTCTGGTAGCCGGCTCCTTGGAAGCCGGCCCTCTTGCAGCCTTCTTCCTGTGGGTCTTGGGGCCGGGCCGCCTCCTGACAGTCGGCTTGAGCGACAGCCGACCGGGGTAAGGCGGCCCAGCGTCTTGGATGTTGGATGGCTTGATTGGATTGTAATTTTTTCAGAAGCCCTAGGGAGAGCCGGCTAGGCTACCCGTGGTCATTTACTCCGACACCGCCACCGCAAGCCTCTGTAGCCACCAAGCACCAATTGGGACCCTGTTCCGGCACCCTACCGGAGGAGGGAACCCTCACCGGTGGCCATCTTCATCATCCCGACGCTCTCCATGACGAGGAGGGAGTATTTCACCCTCGGGGATGAGGGTATGTACCAGTAGCTATGTGTTTGATCTCTCTCTCTCTCTCTCTCTCTCTCTCGTGTTCTTGATTTGGCACGATCTTGATGTATCGCGAGCTTTGCTATTATAGTTGGATCTTATGTTTCTTCTTCCCCTCTACTCTCTTGTAATGAATTGAGTTTTCCCCTTGAAGTAATCTTATCGGATTGAGTCTTTAAAGATTTAAGAACACTTGATGTATGTCTTGCCGTGCGTATCTGTGGTGACAATGGGATATCACGTGATTCACTTGATGTATGTTTTGGTGATCAACTTGCGGGTTCCGCCCATCAACCTATGCATAGGGGTTGGCACACGTTTTCGTCTTGATTCTCCAGTAGAAACTTTGGGGCACTCTTTGAGGTTCTATGTGTTGGTTTGAATAGATGAATTGAGATTGTGTGATGCATATCATATAATCATACCCATGGATACTTGAGGTGACAATGGAGTATCTTTGTGACATTAGGGTTTTAGTTGATTTGTGGCTTAAGGTGTTATTCTAGTACGAACTCTAGGGCTGTTTGTGACACTTATAGGAATAGCCCAACGGATTGATTGGAAAGAATAACTTTGAGGTGGTTTCGTACCCTACCATAATCTCTTCGTTCGTTCTCCGCTATTAGTGACTTTGGAGTGACTCTTTGTTGCATGTTGAGGGATAGTTATATGATCCAATTATGTTATTATTATTGAGAGAACTTGCACTAGTGAAAGTATGAACCCTAGGCCTTGTTTCCTAGCATTGCAATACCGTATACGCTCACTTTTACCACTTGTTACCTTGCTGTTTTTATATTTTCAGATTACAAAAACCTATATCTACCATCCATATTGCACTTGTATCACCATCTCTTCGCCGAACTAGTGCATCTATACAATTTACCATTGTATTGGGTGTGTTGGGGACACAAGAGACTCTTTGTTATTTGGTTGTAGGGTTGAATGAGAGAGACCATCTTCATCCTACGCCTCCTACGGATTGATAAACCTTAGGTCATCCACTTGAGGGAATTTTGCTACTGTCCTACAAACCTGTGCACTTGCAGGCCCAACAACGTCTACAAGAAGAAGGTTGTGTACTAGACATCAGTAACCGGAAACATGGAAGGAGGTGTAGGAAGAAGGGGTTCGGTTGGTTGTGATGGTGGTGGAGAAGTGGCAAAAGGAAACACATGTTCATCAAAAACAACATCCCGTGAGATGTAGATGCGACCGCTAGTCCGATCCAGACACTTATACCCTTTATGCATGGAACTGTACCCGAGAAAAACACATTGACGAGAGCGAAATTCGAGTTTCCTGTTGTTGTAGGGCCGAAGATTCGGCCAGCAAGCACATCCGAAAGCATGAAGGAAAGTGTAGTCTGGTTTTTCATTCAAAAGACAAGAAATAGGTGTGAAATTTTTGAGCACACGTGTTGGCATACGATTATTGAGGTAGCATGCAGTGAGGAAGGCCTCATCCCAAAAACGAAGTGGAAGTGATGAATGAGCAAGAAGGGCGATGCCTGTTTCAACTATATGACGACAGCTTAGTTCGGCGATGCCGCTTTGTTGTGACGATGTGGGCAAGTGACGCGTGTGTGATGCCTTCTCGAGCAAAGTAGCGATTGAGACGGTGATACTCACCGCCCCATTCGGATTGAACAGTCTTGATCTTAGTATCAAGCATGCGTTCGACATGTTTCTGAAAATTGTAGAAAACTTGTTCCACATCAGATTTGCGTTTTAAAAGGTAAATCCATGTAAAACGGCTGAAATCATCCAGAAAACTCACATAATACTTAAACCACCAACAGATGTGATGGCCGGACCCCAAACATCCATGTGAACAAGTTCAAGAGGCGCATAAGTAACATGATTGGGATTATAAAAGGGTAATTGGTGTATCTTTGCTTGTTGGCAAGAATCACACACACTAGACTCAAGAGATGGTGCACAAGCGAATTTATTTGATCTAAGCACTAAATCAACGACATTCTTTGCTGGATGACCTAATATACGATGCCAAAGGTCCGAGGAGAGCTTGACACCGACAAAAGCTCGACGATTATTTGACGAAAGGAACGAAGACTGAAGGCTTGGCACCGGGTAAAGACCATTGCAACATCTACCGCGAAGAAGAACCGTCCTCATTGCTCGGTCCTTAAGATAAAAAACACGAGGATGAAATTCAGCAAAGGCATCATTGTCAGAGGCTAATCGATTAACAGAGAGCAGATTTTTGTCAACATCAGGAACATGCAGAATATTGCGGAGGTGAAGTGGTTTAGATGAGCTAGGTATAGATGAATGACCAACATGTGAGATAGACAAACCTGCTTCGTTCGTGGACGCACCTTGTCCTTGCCGCCAGAAGCGCCATGGATGGCGAGACGATCAAGGTCATTCATCGTGATCGGTCGCCTCTCGTGTCGACGCATCAACTGTGGTCGACGGAGTAGGAGCCCGTGTTGGCGGTGTTGGCGGAGCGCTCGCGCTGATCTTCAGGCTGGAACGCATGGTTTAAGCGGTTGCGGCAGTGCAGCGCGTCATGGCCAAACTTGCCGCAGACTTGACACTTGAGGTTGCTGCGGCTATTGCCGCGGCCACGATTGCCGCTGTTGCTGCCGCCTTGTCCACCCTGGTGGCCACCCGGGTTGCCACCCTGGTTGCCGCAGCCAGCATCGCGACCATCAGAGTTGCGAGCAGCAACGTTCGTCGAAGGGTGGATCGCGCCGACAGAGGCCTGCTGCTCGAGGCGGAGTTCAGCGCTGAGGAGGAACGCGTAGAAGCTGCTGAGGCTGATGGGATCATCGCGCGCCGTGACCGACGCGACCAACGGCTCAAACTCGGGACCTAGTCCGGCGAGTATGTAGCCAAGCACGTCCTCGTCGGTGAGAGGCTTGCCGATGGACGCCATGGCATCAGCAAAGTCCCGCATCTTGCGGTAGTACTCAGAGGCGGTGAGGTCCTTCTTCTTCAGGTTGGAGAGCTGGTAGCGCAGCTGCATGACGCGGGCACGATTTTGTGAGGCAAACATGTCATGAAGAGTAGTCCAGACCTGTTCATACGTGCGGAGCTGCGTCATCTGTCCAAGGATATCCTTGGTCATGGAGCCGAGGAGGGCGATCATCACCAGCTGATCCTGCTGATACCACCGAAGGAACGCCGGATTGGCCACCTCCTTGGCCGCATCGCCGGTGCCTTTTGTGATGGTGTGTGGCGGCGCCGTTTCGGAGCTGGAGACATATCCTAACAAGTCGTTCGAGGCGAGGGCTGGGACAGCCTGGGTCTTCCATAGAAGGAAGTTGTCTCTCGTTAGACGTAGGGTGATGAGGTTTCCGATCGAGGTGATCGTGGGTGCGGCAGAGGACACTACAAAAAAATACACTTCTGTGATGATACGTGTTTGTCACAGTAGGTCGCGTTTTTTGTCATGTATGTACATCCATGACAAATTTATGGCAGAATCAAGATAGTCATACCTGTGCTGTCGTAGAAGTGTTCCATGACATTACCAAAATTATCATCACGGAAGTTTCCACTTCCATGATGATAAATCGCGCCACACGTAAGTGCTTTCGCCAAGGGTGACCGACACGCGGCATCCACCGTAACGGACGCCGTTAAGCTATCGGGTCAGATTTTGATCCGATAACCCATTAACAGCCCCGACCAATGGGAAATTTCCACGTAAAATCATCATTGGCTGGAGGAAACACGGTCGGCTCACCGCTGGGACAGATGTCATCCACTCATTGGACGTATACGCCTATGATACGCCGACATGTGGCACGGCCCATCAAGTTTAAATGGGCCATCCCAACTAAAGGCCCACAAGATTTTGCGGACCATAATGGGCCGGCCCAGTTAAAGGCCCACGAGATTTTGCAGACTATAATGGGCTGGCCCAGCTAAAGGCCCACAAGATTTCGCGGGCCATATTAGGCCGGCCCAGTAAAGGCCCACAAGATTTTTGTGTGCGATAATGGGCTGGCCCAGGTAAAGGCCCACAAAATTCTTGCGGATCATAATGGGCCAGCCCAGCTAAAGGCCCACGAGATTTCACCAACATTAATGGGCCGGCCCAGCTGTAGGCCCACAAGATTTTGAGGACCCTAGTAGGCCGGCCCATTAGCTGGCTGCCATGTTTTGGGCCAAATGCCGGCCCATATTTGATCCGGTCCATTAATGGCCTGCCACATTCCGGGCCTAATAATGGCCCATATAAGATCCGGCCCGTTAAAAGCCTCCCACTTTCTGGGCCAAATCACGGCCCAGATCAGGTCCGGTCCTTTAAGAGGTTTTGGGCTCAATTATGGCCCATGTCGGTGTCAAAACTGGCGGATCTCGGGTAGGGGGTCCCGAATAGTGCATCTAGGCGGATGGTAACAGGAGACAAGGGACACGATGTTTTTACCCAGGTTCGGGCCCTCTCGATGGAGGTAAAACCCTACTCCTACTTGATTAATATTGATGATATGGGTAGTACAAGAGTAGATCTACCACGAGATCAGAGAGGCTAAACCCTAGAAGCTAGCCTATGGTATGATTGTTGTTCATCCTATGGACTAAAACCCTACGGTTTATATAGACACCGAAGAAGGTTAGGGTTACATAGAGTCGGTTACAATGGGAGGAGATCTACATATCCGTATCGCCAAGCTTGCCTTCCACGCCAAGGAAAGTCCCATCCGGACACGGGAAGAAGTCTTCAATCTTGTATCTTCATAGTCCAGGAGTCCGGCCAAAGGTCATAGTCCGGCCATCCGGACACCCCCTAATCCAGGACTCCCTCAGTAGCCCCTGAACCATGCTTCAATGACGACGAGTCCGGTGCGCAGATTGTCTGTGGCATTGCAAGGCGGGTTCCTCCTCCGAATACTTCATAGAAGATTTTGAACACAAGGATAGTGCCAGCTCTGCAAAATAATTTCCACATACCACCGTAGAGAGAATAATATTTGCACAAATCCAATCTGCTAACGTATTTCGCCGCGTGGCATCACACCACGACCAAGCCTTTATTCGAATCGTTTTTACTGTCCCACCTCAGCGCACTTAGCGAGGCGGTTTCCTTGGCACGTCTTGTTGGAGCAGAGATCATGTCCCCTTATTCCGGGATTCTCATCAATACGGGCGTGGGTAACCCAACCGTGCCATTAATTTACGGCGCTTTGGAGATAAGCGAGAGTTACCAGGCTGGTGGGGGCACATAGTTTCGTCCGCCCATATAAGGGGATAAGGATCCACCTTTTCCATCTATGCCTTCTTCCTCCTTTGCTTATCCATTTTTGCGCACTCGAGCTCCAACGCCCAAGTCCACACATCCCGCCTCAACCTTCTCCAGTCATGTCCGGAGCGGGAGGCAAGTGGATGGTCTCCTCCGTCACGGAGGGACACATCAAGAAGCTGAGGGAGGCCGGATACTTGTCTAACGACATCGCGCACCAGCTCCCAGACATGGGGCAGCTCATCCCCACCCCAGCCCCATGAGAGGGTGGTGTTCCTCACCCATTTCCTCCACGGACTAGGTTTCCCACTTCACTGCTTGTCCGGGGCTCATGTTCTACTACGGCCTGGATTTCCACGATCCGCCCCAAACTTCGCCCCTAAACATCTCGGCGCTTATCGTCAGGTGCGAGGCTTTCTCCACATCAAGCCCCACTTCGCTTATGGCTGAAGACCATCAATGTCAAGCCGAAGGTAGTGGGTGGCCAACAAGCGGAGTGCGGAGGCGCCATGGTGGGCAAGATGCCCAACGTTACATGGCTCGAGGGCTCCTTCGTGGAGACCATAAAGGGGTCATTGGGGTGGTTCTACATCACCGAGCCGCGTGACCCTGAATGGGCAGCGGCCCCCGAATTCGATTCTGCACCCCACACGGCTCACCTCTTGGAAAGAGAAGGGCCTGTCGGGGTAATTCGAAGAGCGGACCGACTCCAAACCTGCGCCCAAGACCTGGTGGACAAAGAGGTTAAACTCGTCAACGTAGTCCAGGTCATGCTCATCCGCCGGATCCTCCCGTGTCAACGACGGGCTTTCAACTTATGGGAGTTCAACCCAGCCCAGCACCAAACTCTGACCAGGCTCTTTGACACAACGAACAAGGATGCCTGGACGGTGCTATTCACGGGCGCCGAGGTTCCCCCTCCATCACTGAGGATCGCGGATTCCACGCGAAGCGCCAAGCCAGCGTGGTAAGCTTATTTTACCCTTTACGGGATACTTGTTTTTCATAGTTTAACTCTATGCGGGATCTAAGCTCCTGCCTTTGACAGAATGGCGTAAGAAGACCGCATGATTGACTGCTCGCCCTTGCCTGAAGACCCAGCGGACGCCCGCTTGACGGGCTGCTGGTCCCGGCACCTTACGTGGTGCCGGAGAAGAAGGCCATGGGAACTCAAAAGAGTTCCCGACGCCTGGTGGTGCCGGATTCATCGTCCGATGACTCCGAGGCGCACTCCTCCTCCGAAGACGAGGAGGAGGAAAAAGAAGCCTCTCCCCCTCCAGCGGGGGGAGGAATGAAAAGGAAGGCTGTTGGAAATATGCTCTAGAGGCAATAATAAATTAGTTATTATTATTATATTTCCTTGTTCATGATAATCGTTTATTATCCATGCTATAATTGTTTTGATAGGAAACTCAGATACATGTGTGGGTACATAAACAACACCATGTCCCTAGTAAGCCTCTAGTTGACTAGCTCGTTGATCAATAGATGGTTACGGTTTCCTGACCATGGACATTGGATGTCGTTGATAACGGGATCACATCATTAGGAGAATGATGTGATGGACAAGACCCAATCCTAAGCCTAGCACAAAGATCGTAGTTCAGATGCTAAAGCTTTTCTAATGTCAAGTATCATTTCCTTAGACCATGAGATTGTGCAACTCCGGATACCGTAGGAATGCTTTGGTGTACCAAACGTCACAACGAATCGGGTGGCTATAAAGGTGCACTACGGTATCTCCGAAAGTGTCTGTGGGTTGGCACGAATCAAGATCGGATTTGTCACTCCGTATGATGGAGAGGTATCTCTGGGCCCACTCGGTAGGACATCATCATAATGTGCACAATGTGACCAAGGAGTTGATCACGTGATGATGTGTCACGGAACGAGTAAAGAGACTTGCCGGTAACGAGATTCAACAAGGTATCGGCATACCGACGATCGAATCTCGGGCAAGTACAATACCGCTAGACAAAGGGAATTGCATACGGGATTGCTTGAATCCTTGACATCGTGGTTCATCCGATGAGATCATCATGGAACATGTGGGAGCCAACATGGGTATCCAAATCCCGGTGTTGGTTATTGATCGGAGAACGTCTCGGTCATGTCTGCATGGTTCCCGAACCCGTAGGGTCTACACACTTAAGGTTCGGTGACGCTAGAGTTGTTATGGGAAATAGTATGTGGTTACCGAAGGTTGTTAGGAGTCCCGGATGAGATCCCGGACATGACATGGAGCTCCAGAATGGTCCGGAGGTGAAGATCGGTATATTGGACGAAGGGTATTGGAGTCTGGAATTGTTCCGGGGGTACCAGGTGATGACCAGCATGTCCGAAAGGGGTTTCGGAGGCCCCGTCAAGCTTTGGGGGGCCTCATGGGCCAAAAGGGAAGGGGCAAACCAGCCCACTAAGGGGTGGTGCGCCCCCCACACCCTTTCCCACGTTACTTGGGGAGGTGGGGTGCCTCCACCTGGCTTGGGAGGCAAGCCTCCACCTGCTTGGCATGGGGGGCAAGTCTCCCTTGGATTTTCCCTAGGGAGATCCAATCTGCCTGGCCTCCGCCCCTAGGGGAAACCCTAGGGCGCCTCCCCCTCTCCCCTTGTCCCTATATATAGTGGAGGGGTGGGAGGGCAGCCGCACCTCTTCCCTGGCGCAGCCCCCTCCCTCCTCCAACACCTCCTCCTCCTCCGTAGTGCTTGGCAAAGCCCTGCCGGAGAACCACGAGCTCCATCACCACCATGCCATCGTGCTGTCGGAGTTCTCCCTCAACTTCTCCTCACCCCTTGCTGGATCAAGAAGGAGGAGACGTCCCCGGGCTGTACGTGTGTTGAACGCGGAGGCACCATCGTTCGGTGCTTAGATCAGAATCAACCGCGATCTGAATCGCTGCGAGTATGACTCCTTCATCCGTGTTCTTGTAACGCTTCCGCTTAGCGATCTTCAAGGGTATGAAGATGCTCATCCTCTCCCTCTCTTGTTGCTAGAATCTCCATAGATTGATCTTGGTGATGCGTAAAATTTTGAATTTCTGCCACGCTCCCCAACAAAGGGTATCGAGCTAGGTCTATGAGTAGTTTCTATGCACGAGTAGAATACAAGTTGTTGTGGGCATTGATTTTGTTCAATATGCTTACCGTTACTAGTCCAATCTTGCTTCGACGGTATTGTGGGATGAAGCGGCCCAGACCGACCTTACACGTACACTTACGTGAGACAGTTCCACCGATCGACATGCACTTGTTGCATAAGGTGGCTAGCGGTGCCGCCTCCCACTTTAGTCGGATCGGATTCATGAAAAGGGTCCTTATGAAGGGTAAAGAGCAATTGACATATCATGTTGTGGTTTTGCGTAGGTAAGAAACGTTCTTGCTAGAAACCCATAGCAGCCACGTAAAACATGCAAACAACAATTAGAGGACGTCTAACTTGTTTTTGCAGGGTATGCTATGTGATGTGATATGGCAAAAAGAATGTGATGAATGATATGTGATGTATGAGATTGATCATGTTCTTGTAATAGGAATCACGACTTTCGTGTCGATGAGTATGACAACCGGCAGGAGCCATAGGAGTTGTCTTAATTTATTGTATGACCTGCGTGTCAATGAACAACGCCATGTAATTACTTTACTTTATTGTTAAACCGTTAGCCTTAGTAGTAGAAGTAATAGTTGGCGAGACAACTTCATTGAGACACGATGATGGAGATCATGATGATGGAGATCATGGTGTCATGCCGGTGACAATGATGATCATGGAGCCCCGAAGATGGAGATCAAAAGGAGCAAAATGATATTGGCCATATCATGTCACTTTTTTATTGCATGTGATGTTTATCATGTTTATGCATCTTATTTGCTTAGAACGATGGTAGTAAATAAGATGATCCCTCATTAAAATTTCAAGAAAGTGTTCCCCCTAACTGTGCACCATTGCGAAAGTTCGTTGTTTCGAAGCACCACGTGATGATCGGGTGTGATAGATTCTAACGTTCACATACAACGGGTGTAAGCCAAATTTACACACACGAAACACTTAGGTTGACTTGACGAGCCTAGCATGTACCGACATGGGCTCGGAACACAAGAGACCGAAAGGTCGAGCATGATTCGTATGGTAGATACGATCAACATGAAGATGTTCACCGATGATGACTAGTCCGTCTCACGTGATGATCGGACACGACCTAGTTGATTCGGATCATGTAATCACTTAGATGACTAGAGGGATGTCTATCTGAGTGGGAGTTCATAAGATGAACTTAATTATCCTGAACATAGTCAAAAGGTATTTACAAATTATGTCGTAAGCTCGCGCTTTAGTTCTACTGTTTAGATATGTTCCTAGAGAAAATTTAGTTGAAAGTTGATAGTAGCGATTATGCGGACTAGGTCCGTAAACTGAGGATTGTCCTCGTTGCTTCGTAGAAGGCTTATGTCCTTAATGAACCGCTCGGTGTGTTGAACCTCGAACGTCGTCTCTGGATGTTGCGAACATATGGCATACATGTTTTAATAACTACGTGATAGTTCAGTAATGTTAAACGGTTTAGAGTTGGGGCACCGAAGACGATTTCGAAACGTCGCGAAACATATGAGATGTTTCGAGGGCTAAAATTGGGATTTCAGGCTCGTGCCCACGTCAAGAGGTATAAGACCTCCGACGAGTTTCTTAACCTGCAAACTAAGGGAGAAAAGCTCAATCGTTGAGCTTGTGCTCAGATTGTCTGAGTACAACAATCACTTGAATCAAGTGGGAGTTAATCTTCCAGATGAGATAGTGATGTTTCTCCAAAGTCATTGCCACCAAGATGCTAGAGCTTTGTGATGAACTATAACATATCAGGGATGGATATGATGATCCTTGAAATATTCGTGATGTTTGACACCGCGAAAGTAGAAATCAAGAAGGAGCATCAATTGTTGATGGTTAGTGAAACCACTAGTTTCAAGAAGGGAAAGGGGAAGAAGGGATACTTCATGAAACGGCAAATCAGCTGCTGCTCTAGTGAAGAAACCCAAGGTTGAACCCAAACCCGAGACTAAGTGCTTCTGTAATAAGGGGAACGGTCACTGGAGCAGAATTACCCTAGATACTTGGTAGATGAGAAGGCTGGCAAGGTCGATAGAAGTATATTGGATATACATTATGTTAATGTGTACTTTACTAGTACTCCTAGTAGCACCAGGGTATTAGATACCGTTTCGGTTGCTAAGTGTTAGTAACTCGAAATAAAAGGCTGCGGAGTAAACGAAGACTAGCTAAAGGTGAGCTGGCGATATGTGTTGGAAGTTTTTCCAAGCTTGATGTGATCAAGCATCGCACGCTCCCTCTACCATCGAGATTGGTGTTAAACCTAAATAATTGTTATTTGGTGTTTGCGTTGAGCATAGACATGATTGGATTATGTCTATCGCAATACGGTTATTCATTTAAGGAGAATAATGGTTACTCTGTTTATTTGAATAATACCTTCAATGATCTTGCACCTAAAATGAATGGTTTATCGAATCTCGATCGTAGTGATACACATGTTCATGCCAAAAGATATAAGATAGTAATGATAGTACCACCTACTTGTGGCACTGCCATGTAAGTCATATTGGTATGAAACGCATGAAGAAGCTCCATGTTGATGGATCTTTGGACTCACTCGTTTTGAAAAGTTTGAGACATGCGAACCATGTCTATTGTTATGTACGCATGAAGAAACTCCATGCAGATGGATCGCTTGGACTCACTTGATTTTGAATCACTTGAGACATGCAAATCATACCACATGGGCAAGATGACCAAAAGCCTCGCTTTCAAAGAAGATGGAATAAGAAAGCAACTTGTTGGAAGTAACACATTTTGGTGTGTGCAGTCCAATGAATGCTGAGGCATGCAGTGGATATCGTTACGTTCTTACTTCACAAACGATTTGAGTAGATGTTGAGTATATTTACTTGATGAAACACAAGTCTGAATTATTGAATGGTTCAAGTAATTTCAGAGTGAATTTGAAGATCTTCGTGACAAGAGGATAAAATGTCTATGATATGATCATAGAGATGAATATCTGAGTTACGAGTTTTGGCACGCAATTAAGACATTGTGGAAATTGTTTCACAATTAATACCACCTGGAACACCATAGTGTGATGGTGTGTCCGAACATCATAGCTGCACCCTATTGGATATGGTGCGTAGCATGATGTCTCTTATCGAATTACCACTATCGTTCATGGGTTAGGCATTAGAGACAACCGCACTCACTTTAAATAGGGCACCACGTAATTCCGTTGAGACGACACCGTATGAACTATGGTTTGGAGAAACCTAAGTTGTCGTTTCTTAAAAGTTTGGGGCTGCGATGCTTATGTAAAAAAAAAGGTTTCAGGTTGATGAGCTCGAACCCAAAGCGGATAAATACATCTTCATAGGACACCCAAAACAGTTGGGTATACCTCCTAATTCAGATCCGGAAGCAAAAGGGATTGTTTCTAGAATCAGGTCCTTTCTCGAGGAAAAGTTTCTCTCGAAAGAATTGAGTGGGAGGATGGTGGAGACTTGATGAGGTTATTGAACCATCACTTCAACCAGTATGTAGCAGGGCACAGGAAGTTGTTCCTGTGGCACCTACATCAATTGAAGTGGAAGTTGATGATGGTGATCATGAAACTTCGAATCAAGTCACTACCGAACCTCGTAGGGTGACAAGGATGCGTACTACTTTAGAGTGGTACAGTAATCATGTCTTGAAAGTCATGTTGCTAGACAACAATGAACCTACGAGCTATGGAGAAGCGATGGTGGGCCCGGATTCCGACAAATGGCTCGCGGCCATAAAATCTGAGAGAGGATCCATGTATGAAAACAAAGTGTAGACTTTGGAAGAACTGCTTGATGGTCGTAAGGCTATTGGGTATGATGGATTTTAAAAGGAAGATGATAATGATGGTAAGTATCACCATTAAGAAAGCTCGACTTGTCGTTAAGATGTTTTCCGACAAGATTCAAGGAGTTGACTACGGTGAGGCTTTCTCACCATAGCGATGCTAAGAGTTTGTTGGAATTGGATTAGCAGCTATAACATTATTTATGAAATCTTGCGATAGGATGTCAAAACATTGTTTCTCGACAATTTTCTTGAGGAGAGGTTGTATGTGATACAACCGTAAAGGTTTTGACAATCCCGAAAGACGCTAACAAGTATGCAAAGCTCCAACAATCCTTCTAAGGACCGGAGTAAGCATCTCGAGTTGGAATGTACGCTTTGATGAGATGATCAAAGATTTTGGGTTTATACAAAGTTTATGAGAAACTTGTATTTCCAAAGAAGTGAGTGGGAGCACTATAAAATTTCTGATGAGTATATGTTGTTGACATATTGTTGATCAAAAATAATGTAGAATTTCTGGAAAGCATATAGGGTTATTTGAAAAGTGTTTTTCAATAGAAAACCTGGATTAAGCTGCTTGAACATTGAGCATCAAGATCTATGAGGATAGATAAAAAACGGTAAATGGTACTTTCAAATGAGCACATACCTTGACATGATCTTGAAGGTGTTCAAGATGGATCAGTCAAAGAAGGAGTTCTTGCCTGAGTTGTAAGGTATGAAGTTAAGAGTTAAAGCTCGACCACGGCAGAAGAGAGAGAAAGGACGAAGGTCGTCCCCTATGCTTCAGACGTAGGCTCTATAGTATGCTATGCTGTGTACCGCACCTGATGTGTGCCTTGCCACATATCTGGCAAGAGGGTACAAAGGTGATCAAGGAGTGGATCACCAGATAGCGGTCAAAATTGTCCTTGGAGTAGTAAGGACATGTTTCTCGATTATGGAGGTGATAAGGAGTTCGGCGTAAAGGGTTACGTCGATGCAAGCTTTAACACCTATCCGAATGACTCTGAGTAGCAAATTGGATACGTATAGTGGAGAAACCATTTGGAATAGCTCCAAGTGGAGCATGGAAGCAGCATTTACAATATGACATAGAGATTTGCGAAGTACATATGGATCTGAATGTTGCAGACCCGTTGACTAAAACCTCTCTCACAAGCAAAACATGATCAAATCTCAGAACTCATTGAGTCTTAATCACATTATGATGTGAACTAGTTTATTGACACTAGTAAACTCTTTGGATGTTGGTCACATGGCGATGTGACCTGTGAGTGTTAATCACATGGTGATGTGAACTAGATTATTGACTCTAGTGCAAGCGGGAGACTGTTGGAAATATGCTCTAGAGGCAATAATAAATTAGTTATTATTATTATATTTCCTTGTTCATGATAATCGTTTATTATCCATGCTATAATTGTTTTGATAGGAAACTTAGATACATGTGTGGGTACATAAACAACACGACGTCCCTAGTAAGCCTCTAGTTGACTAGCTCGTTGATCAATAGATGGTTACGGTTTCCTGACCATGGACATTGGATGTCGTTGATAACGGGATCACATCATTAGGAGAATGATGTGATGGACAATACCCAATCCTAAGCCTAGCACAAAGATCGTGTAGTTCGTATGCTAAAGCTTTTCTAATGTCAAGTATCATTTCCTTAGACCATGAGATTGTGCAACTCCTGAATACCGCAGGAATGCTTTGGGTGTACCAAACGTGACGTAACTGGGTGGCTATAAAGGTGCACTACAGGTATCTCCGAAAGTGTCTGTTGGGTTGGCACGAATCAAGACTGGTATTTGTCACTCCGTGTGATGGAGAGGTATCTCTGGGCCCACTCGGTAGGACATCATCATAATGTGCATAGTGTGACCAAGGAGTTGATCACGGGATGATGTGTTACGGAACGAGTAAAGAGACTTGCCGGTACGAGACTGAACAAGGTATCGGCATACCGATGATCGAATCTCGGGCAAGTACAATACTGCTAGACAAAGGGAATTGCATACGGGATTGCTTGAATCCTTGACATCGTGGTTCATCCGATGAGATCATCGTGGAACATGTGGGAGCCAACATGGGTATCCAGATTGTCGGCGTAATGGGCCACGGGTAGGCAAAAACCGAGCCCCGGACCTTTCAAGACATCGGGGCAGGCTGCGCCCCTCAAGACCCCAAGAGGAAGAGCCGCCGACTGCCCCTCACAGCTGAGTCCCAGAGACGGCTTCGAGATAAGCCGACTCCCGACTGGCGGCTTCCAGAGAAGCCGGCTATGGGGAGTCGGCCCGCGACTCCAACCACCTCCTGCCTACGCAACTACGGACGGGATGGGGTGCGGCCGCCGCACGGCCCATCCCTGCCCTGTTCACGGCGCGAGCATGGCCCACAAGCGCGCCAGATCGACGGAGATCTCCGTCCGCACGACGTTGTTGCCATGCCGCCCTCGACATCAGCCCTGGGCAGATCCTCGTGCCCACGGCTGCATCGTCTGCACGACCCGAGACGGCGGGACCCGCCTCGCCGGGTGCGTAAGACGGCGAGTGCCACAAGACGGATCCGTTGGGAGTCGGCCCCTAGGAGTCGGCCGACCCCTCCCACGAGTCCCGCACGCCATTAACCAGACAAGACAGGGAATGGCAACAGTGATCGCCCGTCAGGCGGCGGCACTGTTGCCATGACCCCACGACCAAGCCAGCGTCATCAGAAGCGCGGCTACAGTAATCCGCTGCCGGCAAGACCCGCCCATGGCGGATAAGGCCTATCAGCCCCATGCTGGGCCCGTCGGCGGGGCCCACTAGTCGGCGGGCCCCAGCAGTCGGCGGGAAGACGGCGACCTAATAGACAGACGGCTGGGACCCGCGCCCAGCCAGATTACCATTGTACCCCTGGGGGTAGGCCTATATAAACTCCCCGGGGCACCCATGCAAGAGGTTGGACCCTAGTAGTTTTAGACACACATAGAGGGAAGAGAAGAGCTAGCCGTGCCCTTCTCCTTCCTCACCCCGAACAGCTCAAGGAGCAACCTTGTACCCACTTTGCCATAGTGATCATGCGGAGACCCCGCAGAGCAGCAGTAGGGGTATTATCTCCACGGAGAGCCCCGGTGGGTAAGATCCGCCGCGGCATGCCTTCGCCATCCTGCTTCTGTGCACCGCGACGTTCTACTCGCCCCCACCATGATAAGCCATCCTTTGGCATATGTCACACCCAACCCCGACATTTGGCGCCCACCGTGGGGCTAGGTGCACCGTCGTCCGGAGACCTGCTCTGGACGGGAACCCTTTTCCTCCCCAGCGAGCGCAGCCAGCCCGACACGCCAGACGGAGTCTACGCCGACGCGCTGCACGGCGCTGAGATCGCCTGCGCGGCCAGCTGCCTCACCGAACTTGTCGGCCAGGTTTGCCTCTCCGACGAGCCTGCATCCGACGCAGGCACGGGCGGCCCCAAGAGCCTCCTTGCAGGCCTCCTCGAACAACTCCACATCACCGGCGAGCCTGCCACGGACCTGGAGTCCGTAGGCTCCACCGACCCGATGCTGGTCGACTCCGACACCGCGTCGCTCGACGCATTCCCCACCAACATGGTGGTCTACGACGAGCCGCCCCTCGCAAGGGAGCGGCGGCGCACCGCCGAGGTGCTCGCCATCGGTCATGGCGAGCATTCCGGCGAAGGAGCTCATGACCCTCTCGACGCGGCTCTGCAAGACCTGATCGCGCCTATTCCGGAAGACGCTGACGCCGAGATGCTGGAGGCACGCCGCCTTCAGCTCGCCGAAGGCGCGAGGAAGCTGGCAAGCATGAGACGCTTGTCAGAAGCCTACCAGCGTGAGATGGATCGCGCCGTGGGCGGCTCGCCGGCCCCGACTGGGCCTAGCCGCCTAGGCGCGGTCCAAAAGCGCGGCGTGGCCATCGCCAACCTGTTCGGGGCCAATCGCCCTGTGTACGCCAAGCCTGCGGAGAACATCCGCGCCGCCCAGGCGGCGGCGGATGAGCTGGACAACTTCGAGGGTGAAGAGCGCCTCCTGATGACGGAGCGAGTCCAGCAACTCCTCGACGCGGCTGCCGCCCAGAACGAGGCTGGCTGCCGCACAGAGGCGCCGCAACGACAAAACGATGACCTGCCTCCCCACCGAGACCAAGGCGCGACGTCTCGGACACCGACTGGCGGTGTCCGCGGAAGATAAAACAAGGATCCGGCTGTCAGCCATAGTCGGACTCATATCTCCATCGAGCGCGACCAAGACGGCCGCCAAGAGCAAAGTGGAGCGCGGATGACTATATGCCTCCTCCTCTCGCAAAGAAAGGCGAAGTCTCCCCACCACCCGCCGAAAGATCGACTTTCGGCGACCGCCTTTGGCCGCCGAGAGGGAGTCGGAGAAATGACGCCCGCCACCGGATCGACCGACTCCACCGATCCTCGGCGCTGAAGAAGAAGACGAGTTGGGTCCACCCTGCTTCGACCTCGTGATCCGAGACGAGCCCTTTCCTGAGGGTTCATGCTCCCCGAGATACACCCAAGTACACCGCCCGCTGCCGGAAGACTGGCTGGTCGACTACCCACGGCCGTCAACATAGCTTAACGGCAACAAGCGTGTTGCCGTAGTATGTTCCGCTCATGCTCCAAGGCACGGCCCGACATGGTTGAACAGCCCAAGCCCCGCAGCATCAACAGCTGGGTCGACTTCACCGAAGCCTTCGTACGCAACTTCACAAGCACGTACAAGCGACCTCCCAAGCCTCGCCAGCTTTCCTTGTGTGTGCAAGGCCCCAACGAGTCGACTCGCGACTACCTCACGCACTGGGCCGAGCTTCGGAACTCCTGCGAGGGCGTGAACGAGGTGCAAGCTATCGAGTACTTCACCGCCGGGTGCAGAGAAGGCACTCTCCTCAAGCACAAGCTCCTTTGCGACGAGCCGAAGACCCTTGATGAGCTGCTGATCATAGCAGACAAGTGCGCTACAGCCGACTCCTCCATGAAGGCGGAGATTGAAGTCAGCATGACCGCAAGGTGGCTCCTCGTGCTCCCTGCATTCCTCACTGAGACACCAATGACGACAGCAAATGTAACGATCACAAGCGCAGGGCCCCACAGCCGCTTCCAGCAGCCGGCAGGTTGCATAATCAAGACCAGCAGCCGAGGGGCAGCCCCGCCAAGCGATGTAAAGGCGGCAAGTCCAACTGGTTGCTGGCCTTCTTACAAGCAGACTCTAGATGGTCCTCAAGTTCCATAGCGGCGCCAAGCCGCCAAACCACACCACCCGAAGTGTCACCGCTCACCAGATCGCCACGGAGACGGCCTCCTGCCTTCCCGCCTCGCTGGGGCCGCCGCCCACCGCCGCCCAAAGAGTCGGGTTGTCGCCACCAATCGGCGCAAAGGCAAGACGAGTACCTGTAAGAACATGGAGCTTATGTGGTGTTCACCAAAGGTGGCCGACGACCGATGTAGCGGTGGCTGCAGCAATAAGAAGTGAATGCAGAGCATCGATACTCCAGAGTTCATGCACCGTCCGAGAAGCCTATCGCTTGAGTAGAGCTGATCACCCGTAGGTGATGTTAACCGGCTCCTACGCCTGGTCTTGGGAGCCACACTTGCCGCGGATAGGCGGGCTGCTCGCTTCTCGCGAGTGCTGGTAGACGGAGGCAGCAGCATCAACATCCTGTACAAGGACACGATGGAGAAGTTAGGAATCAAGCAAAGACAGCTTCAGAGCAGCCGGACTGTGTTCCACGTCATTGTACCTGGCCTTTCCTGCTCACCAATCGGCAAGATCCTGATAGATGTCCTCTTTGGGGACAAAGATCATTTCCGCCGAGAGCCAGTTTGGTTTGAAGTGGTGGACCTCGAAAGTCCGTACCACGCTCTGCTTGGCCGACCTACTTTGGCCAAGTTCATGGCGGTCCCCCACTACGCCTACCTCAAGATGAAGATGCCGAGTTCCAAGGGGATTCTGACCGTAGCCGGCGACTACAGAAAGTCGTCGCTTATGCTGGCTGAAAGCAATCGACTAGCCGACTTCGGTGATCGCAAATGAGAAGCGGCTTGATCGGTTGTGGCGATGGCCGCAAGCAGCCCGAGATATCGCCCAACCCCAAGGAGTCTCAAGTCGAGGGCCTGCTCAAGCCGCCAAAGAAACAAAGAAGATACCCTTGGACCCAGAGCATCCGGAGAGGTACGCTGTCATAGGTGCAAACCTCGACAAAGAAATAGGAAGGCGAGCTCGCCGATTTCTCCGTGAGAATCGACATTTTCGATGGTCCCTAAATACATGCCGTGTACCGGCTGCAATCGCCGAGCACAAGTTACATGTCCGATCTGATGAAGCCCGCCAGCAGCCCTTGCGCGCTACCGTCAAGAGAAGAGGAGAGTTGTTGGAGAAGAGATAGCCTGCTCCTAGTAGCCGGTTTCATTATGGAAGTGTTCTTTCCGAATGGTTAGCAAACCCGTCCTGGCATCAAGAAGAACAAGCAGGGCGGATGTGTATTGACTACACAAGCCTCAACAAAGCTTGCCCTAAGGACCCATTCGCTTCGCCGAGAATTGATCAGTGATAGACTCCACACCGGATGCGAGCTGTTGAGCTTCTTAGATGCATATTCAGGATATCACCGATCAAGCTGAACCCGCCGATGATCAAGACCACCTTCATCACGCCGTTTGGAGCCTTCTGCTAACTGACCATGACGTTCGGCTTAAGGAATGCCGGCGCCACCTTTCAGCGTTGCATGCAGAAGTGCCTCCTCAAGCAGCTCGGCAGAAACGCCCACGTGTACGTGGACGATGTGGTGGTGAAGATGGAAAAGCGAGGAACACTGCTGGAAGACCTTAAGGAGACCTTTGAGAACCTACACCGATTCCAGATCAAGCTCAACCCTGAGAAGTGCGTCTTCGGAGTACCAGCCGGCCAACTCCTTGGTTTCCTGGTCTCTGAACACAGCATAGAGTACAACCCTATGAAGATCAAGGCCATCGATAGGATGGAAGTACCTCGCCGACTGCTAGATGTGCAAAAGTTCACCGGCTTCTTGGCGTCCATCAGCCGATTCATCAGCCGGCTGGGCGGGAAAGCTCTCCCTTTATACCAGCTCATGAAGAAGACCACCTTCTTCAAATGGAAACACAAGGCGGACGAAGCTTTTCTCCAGTTGAAGAAAATGCTGACTACTCCCCCTGTGCTGGCGGCCCCGACTCCTAAAGAGCCAATGCTCCTGTATATTGCCGCCACCAGCCGGGTAGTCAGCACAGTCATTGTAGTCGAGCGCAAGGAGGAAGGCAAGGCGCTACCTGTCCAGAGACCGGTATTTTACCTGAGCAAAGTACTGTCGACCTCCAAGCAGAACTACCCCCACTACCAGAAGATGTGTTACGGCGTGCACTTTGCCGCCAAGAAGTTGAAACCTTACTTTCAAGAGCATCCAATCACTGTGGTTTACATAGCCCCACTAGCCGAGATCATCGGAAGTCGAGATGCTTCTGGCCGAGTGGCCAAATGGGCCATAGAGCTGGCACCCTACACCATCTATTACAAGCCCCGCACCGCCATCAAGTCGCAAGCACTGGCCGATTTCGCCGACCGGGCCGAGACCCAAGACTTTCGCCGCGCCCGACTCCACCCATTGGCGGATGCATTTCGATGGCTCCAAGATGCGCACCGGCTTGGGAGCCGGCGTTGTCCTCACTTCCCCCAAAGGCGACAAGCTCAAGTATGCGCTGCAGATCCATTTCGCCGCCTCCAACAATGTCGCCGAATACGAGGCGCTCATTCACGAGCTCCGGCTTGCCAAAGAACTTGGCATTCGCCGGATCATGTGTTATGGCGACTCCGACTTGGTGGTCCAACAGTCATCTGGCGATTGGGACGCCAAAGATGCAAACATGGCGAGCTACCGTTTCCTGGTACAGCAACTCAGTGGATATTTTGAGGGGTGCGAGTTCCTTCACGTACCAAGAAATGACAACGACCAAGCAGATGCCCTAGCACGAATTGGCTCCACCCGCCAAGCAATACCATCCAGCGTCGCCCTTCAGCGCCTCCTCAAGCCATCTGTCAAGCCTTCGCCAGAGTCAGACTCCATTTTTGTGCCGGCTCTCCCTGAAGAAGTCGGATCCGACTCAAGAGCCTCAGCAGACAACACGAGAATTCTTACAGATGGCCCCAAGAATGCCGCAGTCGAAGCCAGCCCGGGGAGTTCAAAACTCGGCCCAGGGACTGCGGCGACCATTGCGAAGACTCCAGAGCTCGGCCGGGGGACTTCATCAACCCAGCAAGCAGCCGCGGACTCCAGCCCGCTGCCTCCTAGCCCAGCCGCCCTCGTCCAAGTGGCAGTACTGGCAGTTGAAGAAGTAGCAGCACCCTCATGGGCCCAGCCCATCCTGGAGTTCCTAGTAAGCGGAGAGCTACCAACCGATGAAATCTTGGCTCGGCAAGTACAACACCGAGCGGCAGCCTACACCATAGTCAACAGAGAGCTGGTCAGCGCAGCATCACTGGTGTCTACCATCGCTAAGGCCGAGCCGAGCAAGGCCAAGCGATTCTCAAGACATTCATCATATGAAAAGGCCACCATGCGGCCTCAAGAGCACTCGCCGCCAAAGCCTTCGACACGGTTTCTTCCGCCAAATTCCTAGAAGAGGCCAAGGAATTAGTCCAAAATGCAAGGTGCGATGTTCCGCCCAAGCCGTTTCAGCCGGCTTCCGCACTCAAGACTATCCCCATCGCCTTGCCCTTTGCTGTTTGGGGCCTCGACATGGTGGGATCATTCAAAGTAGCACGAGGCGGCCTAACTCACTTACTTGTCACGGTGGACAAGTTCACCAAGTGGATAGAAGTAAAGCCCATCAAGAAGTTGAATGGTCCAACTGCAGTGACTTTCATCGCCGACATCACTACTCGCACGGCGCATCACACAACATCATCACCGATAATGGCACAAATTTTGCCAAAGGCCCTCGCCCGCTTTCGCGACGCAAGGCATCCGATCGACTTAGCGCCCGCTGCCCATCCGCAGTCAAACGCCGTGGAGCGAGCAAACAGCCTCATCCTCGTTCGCATCAAGCCTCGATCGGTCGAACCATCGAGCGCTCGCCGGCTGTTGGCTTGAGGAGTTGCTCGCCGTCCTATGGAGTTTGCGACGACTCCAAACAAGTTAACCGGCTTCACACCCTTCTTCCTCGTGATACGGTGCTGAAGCCGCCATCCCAACGGACATAGAGTTCGACTTCGCGAGTCACCATGTACACCGAGGAGGAAGCGTAAGAAGCACGCCAAGACGGCGCCGATCTGTTGAAGAGGGCCGCTGTTGGCACTCACCCGTCCAAAGATCTACCAGCAGAGCTCGCGCCGCTATTACAACAAGAAGGTCAAGCCGAGATCTTTCCAAGAGGGCAACCTTGTGCTCCGCTGATCCAGCGAACAGCCGCCAGACAAGCCGCCGACGCCTTTGGGAAGGCCCTTCATTATCGCAAAGTGTCAAGCAACGACTCCTACTACCTGATCGACGCTTAGAAGCCCCGAGCACGCAAGAGGGACGACTCCGGCAAAGAGACGGAACAACCATGGAATGCAAATCTTCTCCGAAGATTTTTCAGTTAAAGCAGTATGTACCACGCTACCTTTTGTGTTAAAGTACCAAGACTTCGAGCACCCCGAGACGAGCCGGGGACTGCCCTTTTTTGTTATCTGTATGATAAGAATTATGCCTTCGAGTATGTTACTCTTTGTTATGCCGCTTGGCACCGGGTTCGACTAGTCGGCCCGGGGACTCGCCGCCTTGTGCTATGAAATGCTTCCTGCAGTCGGACAAGTAGTGTGCGGTGCCTAAGCCGTCTCCTGTCAAAAGCCGCAACTCGCAGAGCGGCTGTTTGGTGGGCGGGAGTAAGGAAGAATGGGCGCCCACATGAAAAATGGCTAAGGACCCAAAGCATAAACATAGCTTAAGCCGGCTTCCAGCCCCTCTTCGCAAAACCAACTCTTGAGTAGCCGGCTTGCTGCTTTCTATCCAACTTGTTAAAAAAACTCTAAAAAATGGCCATGTACTTACCTTCCCAAAGTAGCCAAGCACTTGATCCAAACGGCAGTCCGCAGAGCGGTTGTCCGACGGGCAAGGCGGCGACTAAGGGAAGGCGGCATAGGAAAAAGCCATAAGAGCAATGAGGAAGGAAATATAGAATTAGGATAATATTTACACAGCATAGGCCCTCGGGCGAATCTTCGAGCAGAAATTCAAAATACACCCCATGGGTGGAATTGTGCGAATTAACAAGTTTTTCAAAGACTATCAAAGCAGATAAAATAAAGGCAAGACGACAGCCTAGGAAGCGGCAGACGGGTTTGGAGGTCCGGAGGAGACAGCGGTGTCAGGCGCCGGGGCGGCCGGCTGGGCAGTCTCGGCTTGATCATCTCCAGCGGCAGCCGGCCCAGACGGGCGCGGCTCGTTGCTAGAGGCGCGGTCGAGCTGAGGCTGGTCGCCTGCTCCGCCTTCCGCGCCTGCCTCATCTCCGCTCCTCCGCCGCTTTCCTCCTCGGCGCCGGAGCCGATCACCTCCGCCGAGTCTCGCTATAATCCGGTTCGCCCTCAACCACTCCGGGGGCGCCTCGCCGCCCTCAGCCCGCCAGAACGAAGACGCTGGTGTCCATGTAGTCGGCGACGCCGCCAAGACGCCGACGAGGGCGCTCTTCCGCAGCCAGCAGCTCCGCTTGGGCCTTCGACCGAACGCAGCCAGCCGTCCAGATCCAGCCCCGGATACCACGCTTGATGAATTTGGGCCCGGCGGATCCAGCCCGCCGAGGAACCTTCCAGCCTCAAGACGCCAGCCGCGACCTCCAGCCACGGCCGGCGCCCGACTGGAGTGCGCAGAATCGCATGTCCGCCATAGGGCAGCAATCGCTTAGGCGCCGACGCTGCTCAAGCCGGGCGAGATCCGATGGGCGGCCGCAGACGAGCCTCAATGCTCGTGGCTGCTCGCCAAGGGTCCGGGCGCGGCAGCAATCTCCGCACCATTTGCCCTCCGTGCCTCGCGATCCGCCGATGGTTTGATTGGCCGCCGCGTATGGTCGGGAAGAAGTCTGCCAAGACAAAAAGAAGCAAGTCAAAACCAGAGTCAGCCCAACCTATAGTCAGCGCTCAAAGAAAGAAAGTAAAGAAACTCACCGCCGACGACGCCCTTGATTTCATGGAAGCCGGAGGTCAGCCAGCCTCCTTGTCACCCAGAGGAGCACTCGCCGACTCGCCAGAGAGCAGCCTCTTTCCTCTCGCCTCGCCCCGCGCTTTCTTAAGCAGCTCCTTTGCTCCCCAACCATGAGAGCTACTGTGTCGCTCATGGGCGAAGCTTGTTGCACTCCTCCCCTTGGCACGCAGGCGCGCCGGCTGCGCCCAGCTGCTGCCGGAGAGTGGCGCTATTCTCAAGAATAAAAAGTAAAAGGATGTTAAGTCACAACTAAGAAGGTCACTGGAAGATCCGCCCGATCGCTAGCCATGGAGAGCTTAGCGCCTGCCAAGAAGAAAGAAGACTCACCCCTGCCTCGACAAGTCGGCAGTCTGCTTGCCCAGCTCCTCAACATTGCGTTGAAGGCAGTATGGCGCGGAGGTTGTGATACCCCGTGATAAGCATTTGCATAAAGGTAAATGTTTGAATTGCCAGATAGAGTTCCGAGTCACCGCCAGCAAACCGCCCAAACTCGGGACTACACTCAGCAGTGGAGCTGGCGCCGCTCTATAGAGAAGAACAAGAAAACTCAAAGAAGAAACATACCAATGGCGGTTCACGACGCCAGCGCTTTGGTGCAGTTCGATGGCGCCGCCGCCCGCAGCCTTCGCGTGAACGCCCGTGGCGCCGTTCAGCGGGCCTGCGCCCGCCTCGCACTCACCCAACGGGCGCGCGCTTGTCGCCGGCGGCGTCGATGGCTGAGCTGGCGGTGCCGGTTCTGGGCGGGCGGCGCCAAGTCGCTTTCTCAAGACGGCGGCGCCGGGCGAGGCGATTTGAAGGAGCAGCTTCGCCACGGCTCGTTTTCGCCGGCGGCACCAGCGGTCCGCTGCTGTTTACCTCGCGCTTCTCTCGGACGGCGGCGGAGGCGGCGGTGGCGGCACGGTCGTGCCCGACACAGAGGTCTCGCCGCCTTCCCTCTCCATGACGGGGAACTCGTTGCCGGCTCCCTCCGTCTGCCCCGTGAACTCTGGCGGCGGCGGCGCAGAGCTCAGCGGGGTGACGAGCAATGCTGATTGGAGGCACGCGGCCTCCTCGGCCCGCCGCTTAGCCGCGACAGCGGCTTCGGCCTCCTCCAGTTTCCTCTGGGCGGAAGCCGGGCGCTTTTGGCCTCCGCCTTTCTCCAGCGGACGGCTTTTCCTCGTCGCTGTTCTCCTGCTGTTTCCGCCCGCCGCCTCCGGAGGAAGGCGGCGGGTCAATCCGCCGAGTATTATGGACGCTCGCCGACCCCATGACGGAGGCGGCGCGACCTCTCTAAGGTAAGGGAGCCCTGATGCTAAGAAGACATGTAAAAGATTTGAACAAGATTCACCAAGAAAACAAGACAAAGGAAGCACTTACGCGGAGACTAGTGGCGGCTTTTTCACTTCCTTGCGGAAGCGGTTAGCCTTTGCGACCGCCTCTTCCCGCTTGGTCGCGGCGGCCGTCCTGTTAAACTTCTTCGACCGGCCGCCTAGCAAGCTCGCCCGCCCGCGCGCGCCGCCTCTACCACCCAAGCCGGCAGAGGAACTCATACTGGCTGGCCGACCTTCGGTTGGCGGGGACGATTTCCCTCGCCATCTTCAGCCAATCGGGCGAAGGTAGCCGAGGGTCAAGTCGCCAGCCTCCTCCTCCTCCTCCTCCTTCGGCCGGCCTCCATCGCTGCCGCCCCCAAGTCAGGTCGCCGACGCCGCCTCCGCCTGGTCGGGACGAACTCACGGCCAACCCCTGGCGCGCCGCCGAGGGCTGCATGAGGGGTTCTAACTCGAAAAACCAAAAAGATCAAAGGTCGGATTCGGCTGAAAAGAAAAAAGTAAGAGGAAGAGAGACGACTTACCACAAAGCGGGGTTGGCGCAGACGACTCCTTGCCGAACTGCCAATCCGCTGTGAGATTGCAGTTCGAATGTAGTTCACCGTGTCCGCCACCTCCGCTGGGGCATGTCCTTGGAGCACATCCCACTGTCCCGGTGGCGCCATCCGACAGATCGATGAGGTCGGCCTTGAGCGGAAGGACTCAAGGCGCCACAAAGGCGGTCAGCAGGTCGGCCCCGGTCAAGCCTCCGACCTGCGTCAAGACTGGAGTCACATGACGGCAAGCGGCGCCAGCAGGAGTCAGGGTCCTGACCTCGGTGGGACCAGCTGGGAGCCTCCCCAAGACGCCAGCCAGAAGCGGCAGATTGACCCATGCCGCCTCGAGCGACGTTCTTCACATAGAAGTAGGATCGCTGCCACATATTCACCGACTTGATCAGCGGAATGTGTAACATCCCAAATTTCCTATTTGGAATGTTTTACAATTATAGCTAAACATCCTATGCATCCTGTTTGAATTTGAATGCCATTTGGAGTTTCAGAGAATTTTGAGTTTTGAATTTGAATTCAAACTTTGGCAAGTGGGGAAACATTTCAAAAACTATGTCTGATAAATACTTGATCAAAAGTATGAGAGGAGTAAACATGACACTCCAAAATATCGAGGAAAACATTGCCAAAAGTTTTGGATTCAAATCTGAATTTTATTTGAATTTGAAAAAATGGATTTTTATAAAGTTTGGATTTTGCCTTTGGAAAATGTTCAAATGATAGGAATATTCCCTGATCATTTTGGTATATATATACCCTATATAAAATATTTATAGTTATTGTTTTATTTCTGTTTTTGTTTTATTAAAAATAAATTCAAAAAATTAGAAAACCCCCAGCGCCACCAGTTCTCTGCCCACCAGCGGAACTCCCCCACCACTGCCCAGCCCGCCCACTGGCCACCGAGCTGCCCAGCCAACCGCCTCACTCGCCTCAGCCCAAAAACCTTGGCGCGGTCGCCGCTCGCCCGCACCTCCCTCTCTCTCGACAGAGCCCCCTTCACAACCCCCGCCCCACGCCACGCCGTCGCCACAGATCGCGGATCTCAAGGATCCGGATCCCGATCCGCCTCGATCGCCTCAAGCAAGGACGAGGCCCCGACTATTTAAGCCGGGCCTCCGACCCCATTCCGCCTCTAGCCCTCGCGGACCCTCCTCTCTCTCTCGAGCTCACCGGAGCCCGAACCTCCCGCCGCCCGCCCTAGCCACCCCGACCCCCACCGACTCCACCAGACCCCTCCCCGATCTCGTCCGCACCCGGCCGGCCACTCCGTCGACCTCCCCGACGCCCGGAGCCCTCGGCACACTCATCGTCGCCGCCGCCGCCGCCGCCGAACTCCGGTTAGTCGCCGGAATCCCCACCCGACGTCCGATTCACCCTCAACGGCGTAGATTAGACCCCGAAGGGGTACGCGTTTTTTATATTAAAACCGCCTGTTCGCCGGTTCTTTCGGGTTTAGTTTTTAGGTTAGGGTTTATTTTTATTAGCCCGCCCGACTAGTTTAACCCTAGGGCCCTTTAGGCTATATTACGCTCAGGTACGCTTTAGGCCCATTAGGCCCTTTTTCTTTTATTTTGTTTTCTGTTTTAACAGAATAGTTTCTGTTTTGAAAATTCATATCTTTTATTCTGTTTAATATTTTTAGGTAATTCTTTTTTTGTTGGTTTGCAAATTTTCTATAGTTTCTGTAGAATATATATATAGCTATGTTATAATTAATTAAAATTGCTTTATTTTAGTTTTAGTCAGAATAGTAAATCTGCTATAACTTGAGTTAGAAAAATTATTTTTGATGATTCTTTTGTCCCAACTTTATTTTGACATTGCCAAACCATAAAAATTAACTTGGGTATTTTAGGATTAATAAATAAATAGTTTTAAGCAGAATCTTATTAATCCCAATTAATCAACTATCTACTGTTTTCCTATTAATTTAAGTAGTAAATAAATTTATTTTTATCATGTGATTGATTATTCTAGGATAGTTTCTGTCACTCTAATAGATGAACTTTTATTTATAATAAATAAAAGTTTTATTTTATTTTTCTTAATAGAAATTGGATTAGGCCTAATAGGAGTTTTATAATAGATTTCAAATTAATTCTTTTTGCTCCTAGTTGCTTAGTGCATCCTTTTATGTTAAGTTAACCTAAAACCATGACTAGGTTATGTTAAGAAATTTTTACTATATAAAACTATTCTAGTTGTTGCTTGAAGTAGGAAAACTTTGAGTTGGTTTTCTTTGAGTTTTTCCTTGGGTTTTGATTTGGTTGTTTCGGTGTGATTTGTTACTTTGTTATGCTATTGTGTTATGTGATCCTATGCTATATGCTTATTGTGATTATTGTTTGTCTCGGTAGAGTTTCCGGAGTGCGAAGCTTGCTACTACGAATCTTTAGTTTACGAGGATCATCAGCAAGGCAAGTTTTGATCATGTTATTTCTATACCTATGTTTTTGTGCATTAGAATTGTCACCACCCCACCATGCATGCAGTAGTTGAAATTTTGAAGTTATTAAACTTGAGTAGTATCATGTGGTAGGATGAACCAATCCCTTGTTACCATGACCCCGGATTTAAGTAGTTTACTTTGCTATGCTCAGAGACGGTTTTGCTGAGTGAAATTCATAAGAAAGATGTGAGAGTCAATGATGATGACAACCCCATGAACTACAATGATCAAGATGGACTTCGAAATTCACTCTGGGTGGAGGATTTGTTGACGGGCACCTGAGAACCCAGTGGTTGGCCGATGCATGGAGAAGTGCCATGACATCTTGCGGAAAGCTTCACCCAGCCACGAAGAGAAGGATGGATGCCCCATGACCGAAGCTTACTGTGCAGCCGCAAGCCATTATGGGCTCGCTGGGTTAACCCTAGTAGTGACGCTGGCTGGACGGTAATACGAGATGTAGAAGAACGGTAGGATTGGATGGGTACCAGCAAGAGCTGTAAGAACTCTTTGGAAGACCCTGTTTATCTGGTCCCGCCTTCAAACACCATGAAGTGCTAAGACTTTAAAGGAGGGAATGATTCTTGCGGGGAAAGTGCAAACCTCTGCAGAGTTAAAGATCTAATCGATTAGCCGTGTCCCCGTTACGGACAATTTGAGCCTCCGAACTTGGAAGTATTCGAAATCTCAACAGTAAAACTAATGAATTAATTTGAGGGTTTTATGACTTAATAATTGGGAACGAGATTTTGGTTGGCGGAACCATCTCAATAACTACCAACAATTGTAGTAATTTGCAAGCAAGTCCACTGTAGTAGGGAAAAATTTGCTTTTCGCAAAATGATGAAACTTAGAGCTCCACAGCCAAAATGCAAATAGTGATAGTAAGTTTATTATTGTTATTCTTCATGACTTGCCAGCTTATTCAAAAAGCTGACCTACATGGCTGCAACGCCTTATGTTGCGAGGTATATTCCGATCAGAGTGAGGCTACGCCCGCGCTTATTTGCCCTTTGAGTCGGATGGACTCGCTTATCTTCTACGCCCGCAGCATTAGTAGTTTATTTTCTCATGAGTTGGCCTTGAGCCAATTTATTCTCTTGTAATAAAGACTCTATATGAGAATCGTAATGATATTCAGGTGTGATTGAACTTTGATTACTTTATCGATGTATCGTGAGTACCAAAGATGATCCTGGGATGGTATGTATACGTAGATTTGACCGATTTTGGGTCAGGTCGCCATGAATGGCGGAACGGGTTGTCGGCCACCGCCTCCGCATCGCGATGAAGGTGCCGCCTGAGCGGCACGCCGGGCGACGTATGCATCGAGCTTGACTGGAAAAATTTCCCCAAACTCGATGGTGGCGAACGCTGAGGAAGCCTTCGCACAAGGTGGCGAAGGCAGCCAGCAGCACCACCGTATTCGGAGGAGGTGGTGCGGCTGGAGCCCGTGGAACTCCAAGAAGGCGCGGAAGAAGCCGCTCGCCGGTAGCCCTAGGTCGCGCATGAGGTGCGAGCGAATACGACCCGCTCGCCCTCCTCCGGTGCCGGTGTTATTTCACTCGCCGGCGCGGCGCGGGTCCGCACTAGGCTCTTGCCGGGGAGGCGGCGCGTCTGGCGGAGGAACTCGATGTGGTCATCGTCCACCTCGGAGCCGTCCCACACGCCGGAGCGTGCGGCAGGAGGTGCAGCGGCGGAGGAAGAGCTCATCGCCACGGCGTGGCGTGGTTCGACGCGGCGGCGACAAGAGGAAGACGAAGCAAGAGGGAGAAGGAGCAAGAGGAAGCGGGGGAAGCAGGGAGATGGGTGCGCGTGCTTCGCCGCCCCCCTCCTCCTGCCTACTTATAGGCTCGTGGGCTGAGAAGCCGATGGGGCGGGCGTGGGATTAACTGCGCCCAGGACCCCACGCCCCCCACACCCCCCACGATTTAAACCACGAAGTTACTGCGCGCAGTAACGACGTGGGAACCCCAACCGCCCGCACGACTGCAACGGATCCGTTCGCGTACCGAGGCGCGCTAGTGGTGGGTCCCGCCTGACGGTCTGTCATGTCACGCGCGTGGGTGGGCAGACTGACCCTGCCGCGTGGCGTCACGCGACGGGCCTGCAACGGGCCGCCGTCGGGAAGCTTACCAGGCACGCTGCCTAGTTCCCGCTACGACTTTCAAACCCTTTAAGGAGCAAGACGGCCTCCTGCGAGTCCGACTCCAGCTAGTCGGCCTAGAGGAAGACGGCGAGCAAGGCCCAGATTCTTCCACCAGAGGGATGAAAATGTTGAGGCTCCTCGACATGTTGCCCTCGGCGCCTCAACAGCTTCGGGGACTACTGTCGGAGTAATGGGCCACGGGTAGGCAAAACCCAAGCCCCGGACCTTTCAAGACATCGGGGCAGGCTGTGCCCCTCAAGACCCCAAGAGGAAGAGCCGCCGACTGCCCCTCACAGCCGAGACCCAGAGACGGCTTCGAGATAAGCCGACTCCCAACTGGCGGCTTCCAGAGAAGCCGGCTATGGGGAGGCGTCCCGCGACTCCAACCACCTCCTGCCTACGCAACTACGGATGGGATGGGGTGCGGCCGCCGCGCGGCCCCCACAGTGCGTCATACTGACGGAGATCTCCGTCCGGTGCGGCACTGTTGCCATGCCGGCCCTGACATCAACCCCGTGGGCAGATCCCTGTGCCCACGACGGCCTATCTGTATGACCCAGAGACGGTGGGACCCGCCTGTCGGCGGGGGTGCAGAAGACGGCGAGAGCGCCACAAGACGGATCCGTTGGGAGTCGGCCCCCAGGAGTCGGCCGACCCCTCCCACGAGTCCCGCATGCCATTAACCAAACAAGACAGGGAATGGCAACAGTGATCGCCCGTCAGCGGCGGCACTGCTGCCATGACCTCAATGCACCAAGCCAGCGTCATCGAGCGCTGCTACAGAATCCGCTGCCGGCAAGACTCACCACGGCGGATAAGGCCTGTCGGCCCCATGCTGGGCCCGCCGACGGGCCCCAAAGAATCGGCGAGGAAGACGGCGACCTAAGAGATGACGGCCGGGACCCGCGCCAGCTGGATTACCATTGTACTCTCGGGTAGGCCTATATAAACTCCCCGGGGCACCCATGCAAGAGGTCGGACCGTAGTAGTTTTAGACACACATAGAGGGAAGAGAAGAGCTAGCCGTGCCCTTCTCCTTCCTCACCCCAACAGCTCAAGGAGCAACCTTGTACCCACTTTGCCATAGTGATCATGCGGAGACCCCAGCAGAGCAGCAATGGGGTATTATCTCCTGAGAGCCCTCAAGCTGGGTAAGATCCGCCACAGGCATGCCTTCGCCTCCTCCTTTCTGTGCACCGCGACGCTTCTACTCGCCTCACCATGATAAGCCATCCTTTGGCATATGTCGCACACAACCCCCGACACAGATCCCGCTGTTGGTTGTTGACCGGAGAACGTCTCGGTCATGTCTGCATGGTTCCCGAACCCGTAGGGTCTACACACTTATGGTTCGGTGACACTAGAGTTGTTATGGGAAATAGTATGTGGTTACCGAAGGTTGTTCGGAGTCCCGGATGAGATCCCGGACATGAAGAGGAGCTCCGGAATGGTCCGGAGGTGAAGATCGGTATATTGGACGAAGGGTATTGGAGTCCGGAATTGTTCCAGGGGTACCAGGTGATGACCACCATGTCCGAAAGGGGTTACGGAGGCCCCGACAAGCTTTGGGGGCCTCATAGGCCAAAGGGGAAGGGGCAAACCAGCCCACTAAGGGGTGGTGCTCCCTCCACACCCGTTCCCATGTTACTTGGGGAGGTGGGGCGCCTCCACCTGGCTTGGGAGGCAAGCCTCCACCTGCTTGGCTTGGGGGGCAAGTCTCCCTAGGATTTTCCCTAGGGAGATCCAATCTGCCTGGCCGCCGCCCCTAGGGGAAACCCTAGGGCGCCTCCCCCTCTCCCCTTCCCCCTATATATAGTGGAGGGGTGGGAGGGCAGCCGCACCTCTTCCCTGGCGTAGCCCCCTCCCTCCTCCAACACCTCCTCCTCCTCCTCCATAGTGCTTGGCGAAGCCCTGCCGGAGAACCACGAGCTCCATCACCACCATGCCGTCGTGGTGTCGGAGTTCTCCCTCAACTTCTCCTCTCCCTTGCTGGATCAAGAAGGAGGAGACGCCCCGGCTATACGTGTGTTGAACGCGAGGCACCGCTGTTCGGTGCTTAGATCGAATCAACCGCGATCTGAAACGCAGCTGAGTACGAATTCTTCATCCGCGTTTTGTAACGCTCCGCTTAGCGATCTTCAAGGGTATGAAGATGCTCATCCTCTCCTCTCTTGTTGCTAGAATTCCATAGATTGATCTTGGTGATGCGAGAAAATTTTGAATTTCTGCTACGTTCCCCAACAAAGGCCGCCCCAACTGGGGGCCGGAGGGTCCAAGAAGGGAAGGACCCTTCCTCCGGACTACTCCACCAACGCCGACGACGGCGAAGAGGAGTGGCCCTCCAGGGCCAAGCCCCTGGCAAAATCATAAGTATCCGGATACCAGAATAACTAATGGCGTTCCTTTACTGCACAGTATATTCTAACGCCGAATGTAATCATGCAGTCCACCATGCCCAGCTCGACGCCGTCGAAGGATCCTCGGATTCGCTTGGATGTGAATAGCCTTCGCTTCGACTACTACCTCCCCTCGTCCTACGGACAATGCCGAGGTGGAGTCCCAAAAGGGCCCAAGCCAGGAGAGGGTGGTCCTGGAGGCGCCGCAAGGCGACCTCCCAGACTCCAGGCGCAAAGGGGATATAACCCCGAAGGGCTCTAAGTCCGGCCTTAGGCCGGACACCGCACCAGAACCTTCAACGGTTCCGAAATCCGGCAAGCGGCCCCCTAGTAAGAAGGGCAAGCCAACGACACCGGTGACCTCCGTCCAACCGGAGGCACTGGATAATCTGTTGGAGGTGCTTAACGGCGCCTCCATCGACGAGGAGCACCGCACTATTATGAGTGTGGTGATCCAGAAGGTTCAGTCCGCCAAAAGCGGGCTGACTGAAGCGTGGGCCAGCCTTCGAACAGGCTTTGAGGTATGTATTTAAGATATGTAAAAATATTACCGCATAGAGAGTAGCCCCTGATGCTCAGTTTGGTGTTCGGAAAGATAAGCCAAACTGAGGATCAAAAAAGATATACGCGGGAGTCTAACATAAGTATGTCAATATGGGAATGCAGGCTGTGCTGCTGACCTCAGTCGCACTGACTGCGGAGGTCAATGCATTGAAGCAGAGCCTCGAGCGGTCCGAGAACGAGCTCGGCCTTGCCAAGAAGCAGTTCGAGGACAAGGAAGGTAAGTAATACCTTATGTAAGTATATAAAAATATGTGGTTGCAAAAAATGACAGGACCAACGTGGGTATTGCAGGGGCCACGAACGAGGTGGCGACCCTGAAGGAAGCGATGTCCAAGGCCGAAAACAATGCGGCCGTGGAGCGCACCGAGCGAGAGAAGCAGGAGGCGCGAGTGGCGGAGGTGCGGCAAGTGCTCCAGGCTCTCGTGGAGAAGCATGATAGGTTGGAGCTTGACTCAAAGACTCAAGAGTCCGAGCTTGCCTCGGCCCTTGAGAGCGCCCAATCTGCTAAGGCCGAAGCCCAAAAAGCCCTCCAGGAAATTGAGGCGATGAAGAAGATAGCGGCGGGTAAGGCATTCTTTATGCAAAGCAAGCAAGTGAAAGTGAATTACTTGTTACTTACCCGTGTCCGGAGCTCTCCAGGGGCATTCGCAGATCTTCCCCGGAGTGTGTCCGACGCTGCCGCATTCTACCGAGCTGAAGAGGGGAGCTCAACGGAGAAGGTGTTCTGGTCTCAAGATGTCTGAGGCCGGACACCCGGTGCCCTTGAGCGACCAGCTGAAGCAGCTGGTCGAGCTCCATAAGGTGGCCGAACAGGCCATGAAGGGTCTCGTAGTATGGGTGTGGCCTGGGGAAGCCATGCCTGGGAGCTACTTCGGGCTGGTAAGGTGGCTGGTGGATGCCTGTCCAAGGCATGCAGTCATCAAGCGCTCCGTATGCATCGAAGGTGCCCGTAGGGCCCTTGCCCGTGCTAAAGTGCACTGGGGCAAGATGGACGCTGAGAATCTTGTGACGGACGGACCACCGCCGGGCAAGGAGCATCGCAAGCCCGAGATGTATTATGAGGGCGTCCTGAAGGGTGCCCGCCGTATAGCGGATGAGTGCTCCAAAGATGTAATTTTTGCGTAAACTAGCATTTGTGATCCTGTACGCTGAAAACTTGTTCATATGCGCTAAGCAACACTTTTGAATTTAAAATATTACCTTCTGTGCGGCCATTTATTAAATTTGAGAGATGGCGAGTCGTCGGCTTCTGCCCCCATGCCACGAGTGCTTGGGTGTTCGGGATAAGCTTGAGCGCTCCTTTTCCCATTATTGGGTCCTTCGAGGGAGGTGCTCAACACAACGAACAAGGCAATCAGACTATAATGCTTGAACACTCTCACTTAGCCATAGAATTCTATAATTTAAAATTTCAGCGAAGACCCTAGTATTCGGAAGACCGAGTTCGGGGCGCTATCCACGCCTAGGCCGGACGAAGCCGACTCCTCGCTCTAAGCGGCATAAGTCTTTAGGGACTCGAAAACCTCTCGAACAGCGACCAGCTCTCGCCCTATCATGACGGTCAGTTTTAGCTTTCTCCACCGAGGTGCTTAGCCCAGCTCAACCGGGGCACAATCGTAGTGGTTCTCCCAGTGCTACCTTAGCCGATATAACGGAACGTAAGGTACCAAAACATGGGAGCCGGGCAAACCCAACTATTGACCCAAGACATGATTCGGAGCCGATGCATATAATGCTATAAGTTCGGGGTGCCGCACTCATGAGAGTGTTCGGACTTCTCACACCATATTCTGGGGTACGTAAGCCCCTGGTGTATTGGCCGTACCAAAGTGTACGGTTGCATAATGTCATAACTGAACATATTTTTATATATATAAAAAGGAATGCAATAAGCAAGAGATGGGACTATTTAACATGTCCCCCTCCAGGGGCGAGCTGCGGGATGATATGTGAAACAAGTATACTCCTCGTTATAGAGACCACCTGGACACTCGACATAGCTTTCTACCTCCCTGGCTGTTGCATCGTGTGTTTGGCGATTGTACTGCCGGACAGGCCTTCCGTAGAGTGGAGTCCTGAAAGTAAGAAAAAAAGAATGACAAAATCAGGAGCCCCTGGTGCGGTTGAGCCGCATTTTGGGCATGCCGTTGTCGTGCCCCTCCCCCTATGCCCATGGTATTTCCAGAGCGTAGTTATGTACGCGTAGTACTGGTTTCGCAATTTCGCGAGGGCTGGGGTAGGGGCCGCATTGCTACGCATGCTCGGAACGTGCCAGGCGGTCTTGTTGTAGGTTACTCCGGGGCGCGCTTGACGTGTCCTAACGTTTAATGGCCGGACTGGAGAATTGCCTTGAGAGGCTGCTTTGTACTTCCGCCGCGAGGGTCAGCCAGATGCTCCTCTGCTCGAGAGAGCGCTTGGTGTTTCCATTGAGCGTAATGACTCCTCGAGGCCTGCATCTTGTGCTTGAGGTATGCGAAAAGGGCACCGCATTGAACTTTGCAAATGCAGTTTGTCCAAGCAAAGGCGTGATAGCCATCATGAACGGGACTATGTCGAAGATTAACTCCTCGCTTCGGAAATTATCTGGGGATCCGAAGACCACCTCAAGTGTAACTGAGCATGTACAGTTGGCCTCTACACCTGGTATGACGCCTTTAAAGGTCGTCTTTGTGGGTTTAATCCTTGAGGGATCTATGCCCATTTTTCGCACTGTATCCTGATAAAGCAGGTTCAGAACTCCGCCGTCCATAAGGACTCTAGTGAGGTGAAATCCGTCAATGATTGGGTCTAGAACCAATGCGGCGAATCCGCCATGGCAGATGCTAGTGGGGTGGTCCCTTCGATCAAAAGTGATCGGGCAGGAGGACCATGGGTTGAACTTTGGGGCGACTGGCTCCAACGCATATACGTCCCTGAGTGCACACTTCCGCTCCCTTTTGGGTATGTGGGTTGCGTATATCATGTTCACCGTCCGCACTTGTGGGGGGAAGCCCTTCTGTCCCCTATTGTTCCGCGGCCGGGGCTCCTCCTTGTCATCGCTATGCAGCCCCTTGTCATTGTTTTTGGTGTTTAACTTGCCTGCCTGCTTGAACACCCAACAATCCCTGTTGGTGTGGTTGGCTAGTTTTTTGGGGGTGCCGTGTATCTGGCACGAGCGATCGAGTATTCGGTCCAAATTGGACGGGCCCGGAGTATTTCTTTTGAATGTCTTTTTCTGCTGACCAGGTTTAGAGCCTCTGAATCCGGCATTAACTGCCGTATCCTCAGCATTGTCGCCGTTAATGCGGCGCTTTTGCTTGTTGCGACGTGACCTGCCAATGTTGTCCTTGGTATCCGAATTACCAGGGCTCTTGGTCATGTTATTACTATGAGCTAGCAAGCTGTCTTCTCCGCGCAAAAAAGCAGGTCATGAGTGTTGTGAGGGCTGCCATGGATTTCGGCTTTTCCTGTCCTAGGTGCCGGCAAGCCACTCGTCACGGATGTTATGCTTGAAGGCTGCTAGGCCCTCTGCATCCGGACAATCGACTATTTGATTTTTCTTGGTTAGGAACCGTGTCCGAATTGTCCGCCGATTCCTCCGGCTGCTGAATTATGTGGCTTAGGTCATCGGCGTCTGGTGGTCGCATTATAGGTGCCCAGAAGTTGTCGAGAATGCGGCTTCGTGTCCTCCCAACAACCAATTGATTATGCCGGCAAGCTGTTAAGCCAATGCCGAGTTGGTCCTTTAAGCTTGAGTGGGAGGTATTTGATGGCATGTAGGTCATCGCCGCGGGCCATGTGGATATGAAGGAGGTAATCCTCGATCCATACCGCCGGATCTGTTGTGCCATCGTATGATTCGATGTTTACTGGTTTGAAACCCTCGGGGATTTGATGATCCATTACTTCATCTGTGAAGCATAGTGGGTGTGCGGCGCCTCTGTATTGGGCTATATCACGACGTAGCTCAAATGCGCTTTGCCTACTGTGTTCGGCCCGACCGGATTTACCATATCCGCATGACGGTTATCGTCGCGTCGTATGCGCACGCGATCCATAGATCGATCTTGTTTGCCTTGCCCTGTCCTCCAATATATCTCGCAGGTCTGGCGCATTTCCCCGTGCCTTGGTATTCTTTGAGCGACGCCGGGGTGCGGCTTGAGTGGAGGGCCGAGAGGCCTCTCTGTCGCGGCCACGAGGTGGCCGGTCGGCCGCATCATGCGCTGGTGATGTAGGTCTAGGTGCTTCCTCCTCTAATCGGGGTAGCAGCCTGCGTTTTGGGTAGCTCTTGGAGGGGCGTTCGAGTTCGTACTCTTCAGCCGCAAGGACATCAGTCCATCTGTCGGCTAGCAAGTCTTGGTCAGCTCTAAGCTGTTGCTGTTTTTTCTTGAGGCTACTCACCGTGGCCATAAGCCTGCGTTTGTAACGCTCTTGTTCGACGGGATCCTCAGGCACGACAAATTCGTCGTCGTCGAGGCTTGCCTCGTCTTTGGAGGGAGGCATGTAATTATCGTCCTCTACCTCTCTGTCTGCCGCTCTCTCATGAGGGCTGGCTTCTCCGTCCTCCTGCGCTGAATCCTGCTGGGGGGGATTGTCATTGGCACTGTCCGGGGTGTTATTATCTCCCGTGCCGTAATCGCCGTTTTTGCTGTGGCGGGGTTTAGAGCGGCGCCGCTGACGTCGGCGCTTAGGCTGTTTCTTGGAGGGGTCATCCTCCGTTGTTCCATCGCCGTTCCCTTCTTTTGGGGTGTCCACCATGTATATGTCATACCAGTGCCCTGTAGGCACTGGTTCTTGGTCGTCTCCTGCATCCGCGTCCATACCGTCGATGTCTTCGGAGTCGAAGTCGAGCATGTCGGTTAAATCATCGACAGTGGCTACGAAGTGGGTGGTGGGTGGTCTTTGAATTTCTTTGTCGTCCGCATCCCAACCTTGCTGACCATAGTCCGGCCAGGGCTCTCCTGATAAAGAGAGAGACTTTAGTGAATTCAGAATGTCGCTGAAAGGAGAGTGCTGAAAGATGTCCACGGCGGTGAACTCCATGATTGGCGCCCAATCGGATTCGATTGGCAGGGGCGCGGGAGGTTCGGAGTCCGGAGAGGATTCCGGCACCTTGGAGTCACGAGCTTCGCGAAGGACAGGTATGGTGTTCGGCTCGATCGCTGTAGAGATTGCAGCCCCGAGGCGGTGTCCAGCCACCCGCCCTCGATTAGCACAATCGGCTCGAGCTAAGGTTCGAGCGGACATCGGTGCGGCCTCCGTGGCACTGCTCGGGCGGCAGAGCTAGATCATGCCCATCGTGACAAAGGCGGCACGCTTGGCTGTGGCTCGAACCCGTCAAGATCAAGTCTCCGCGGACGCCGGCCGTAGTTCAAACTTCCAAATCTGACCTGATGGCGGGCGAAGCTTCGATCTGCTCCAGATGGCTGCTTAACTGCCCGCGAGCAAAGTCGCCGAATACGAAGATATGTCCGGGGAGAAAAGTCTCGCCCTAGACCGCATCATTGTTGATGATCGGAGGAGCCATCGGGCCTAAAGATGACGACACAGAGGAACTCTCAATTAAAGCACCAATGTCGGTGTCAAAACCGGCGGATCTCGGGTATGGGGTCCCGAACTGTGCGTCTAGGCGGATGGTAACAGGAGACAAGGGACACGATGTTTTTACCCAGGTTCGGGCCCTCTCGATGGAGGTAAAACCCTACTCCTACTTGATTAATATTGATGATATGGGTAGTACAAGAGTAGATCTACCACGAGATCAGAGAGGCTAAACCCTAGAAGCTAGCCTATGGTATGATTGTTGTTCGTCCTACGGACTAATGGCTAGTTTGGTTGACGTCCTCATGTTCGTGCCTGGACTGAGCCTGAAATGGAGAGGTCTTTCTGCCTGGCCAGGCATGCATGCGACCGAAGAGTTTTGTTCGCGACCTGGCCTGGACGGCATCAAGCCCTTCTCATGCATGTGCTAATACTTTATTAGTACACCCATGTTGGTGTTGTACACTCCATGCACAGTCCAGGCGTCCCATTTCAAATGCCTGGACCAGGCTAACCACATGCCAGGATTGTTGATCCAGGCTAACCACATGATGGGACTTCCCAGGCCAGGCTAGCACAGGCATCTTCAGGCCATGAACCAAACAATCTCCAGGCAACCTCCAGGAATACACCAGGCCAGGCAATAAATTGCCAGGAAGCGATCCAAACACACCCTAAAACCCTCCGGTTTATATAGACACCGGAGAAGGTTAGGGTTACATAGAGTCGGTTACAATGGGAGGAGATCTACATATCCGTATCGCCAAGCTTGCCTTCCACGCCAAGGAAAGTCCCATCCGGACACGGGACGAAGTCTTCAATCTTGTATCTTCATAGTCCAGAAGTCCGACCAAAGGTCATAGTCCGGCCATCCGGACACCCCCTAATACAGGACTCCCTCAGCCCATATCAGATTCGGCCCGTTGACTGGACGCTATGCTTTTGGGCCCACTTGCTAAAGGTCCATTTAGTAATTCGGCCTGATATTAGTTTCGGCCTGTTAAGGGCCCATTTAACATTTCGGCCCTATATTAATTTTGGCCTGTTAAAAGCCCGTCATATAGTTGGGCCTAACTACGGCCCGGTTTGCATCCGGCCTGCTCGCAGCCGATATTTGATTGGGCCAAACAAGGACCGAGAAAACTTTGGCCTGTTAAAAGCCCGTGAATTGATTCGCACAATCATGTGCTGCGGTCCATTTCGGGCTGCTGCCGCCCCGTGAGCTATTCGGCACGTTTCAGGTCCAGCCTACTTCTCAGCCTCCTAAAAGCCCATTGAGTTTTCTTGCGAAAAGAGGACCGAGAGTTACTCAGCCTATTAAAGGCCCAAATCTACTAGTGGGCCAGTTTGACGGGGCCCATGATGCGGATCATACATCGTGATTGCATGACGGCCCGATTATGTACCATAATTTTACGGTTTGGCCGGTTTACTACGAAGATAGGATATATATACAGTAAAATAACTGCAGCATCGTGAATAAGAAAAAACCTAGACTATACAATAAAGAAATTATGGCGTATTACATCCATTGGGCATCAAAGTTCACCACCAGTGTAAATAAACACGCCGACAATATAATATACAAAACCGACAGCACTTCAATAGAGTTCAAGAAAGGTTAGCCTCATTGGGAGCTGCAGCACAAGCAGTGAGCAAGATGATGAGATCTAGCTTGTTCAACACTTATATCTTCCTCACTCAAAGATAAACAAGCAGACAGATGACATGTTTTGCACATAAAAGTATCAGTGCTGACAATTCATCACATTTCTTACTGACGAATAAAGTGACACAGCTTAAAATTGCATTAACACAATATGGTATTGTTCAGGTCAAGACATGGCAGGAAATGACATTGTGAAGGAGTTGGCAGCTTCACGACACCACTTGATTACAGATCAAGAACTCATAAGTATCTATGGTTAGTGTGCTGTCAATTTATCCCATTTCCAATTGGCAAATAAAGAGACGGTTTAAGTAATACTCCCTCCGTCAAGAATTACTTGTCATCAAAATGGATGTGTCTAGAACTAAAATACATCTAGATACATCCATTTCAATGACAAGTATTTTCGGACGGAGGGAGTAGTAGAATATTTTTTTGCGGGTGATATGACATTGTTCATAGTTAAGACATTGCAGAATATGACATTGTGCTGTAGTGGGTAGGTTCACCACACCACTGGATTACGGATGAAGAACAGAAGCATATATGCAGTGCAAAAGAAGATCACTTGCTTTGTATAGTTTAATTTACATGGTATGAAGAAGGAACTTGGTTGTACAACTAAAAACTTAAATGAGAAGGACAAACTTTTGTTTATGAACTACATAATAAACTTTAAACATGCAATTTGATGCAAACACCAAAAATAAACAGCTGTTGCAGTCATGCCTAACCAAATATACACAACAAAGTTTGAAGGCTTGAGAAGGACAAACTTACATTACTGGTGAAGACAGGCTCTATAAAGCCCTTGTCCATGCTGATGGGGGGCAATTCAAGAAGTTTAGCACAAAATGTTCTTCATAAGCATTCCCTTTATTCTACATTTTGTCAAGAGTAAATATAGATGTGATAATATATGAAAAAATGGTGAATATTTAAGATAAGATGAAGAGTGATGCTACATAACCAAGTAACTATAAATGTATGTACAGCGATACAGGAAAAAGGCACAGCCAAGAGCAATGCACAGCTAAACTTCTTCAGTACCAACCTTATGGTAAGAGTAAATATAGATCTGATGTGTAGAAAATGGAGGGCAAAGGAAAATAAGCTGCAGAGTGATGGTACATGAACAACTACCTGTCAATATAAGTACACTGATAAAGGACAGCATGTACTTACAAGAACAATGCAGAGCTAAAAAAATTCATTGGCATTGGATATATTCTACACTAATGTAACCATTCATACAGATCAGATAATTTGGAGCGAACAATTGATAAGCAAGCTATCATGCATACTGCTGTCACATAATGAACCAGGTATGTATGCAAGTACAGTGATACAGGACAACATGTACTAACAAGAGCAAAGCAGCAGGCAGCATATTTGCGATATCCTGTCGTTCTTTTCAAACCGGAATTCTTCTTAGAGCAGATTTCCTGCAAAAAAGATCCGTAAGGCACATGCGGAAAAGTAGAAGTTCAAATTGTCATGTGATTTCATAGACAGAACCTCATCCTGGGAACGAGACCAGTGCATAACACGGTTTTCCATTCAATGTCTTCTGAATTTAGCACAGGAGACTTCACCGGAAATTCGTTTATAGACTTGCCATCAAAGTGTGATTTCCTCAGGTAACACCGATACTACTGCAATGCTTCCTTGAAAAGCACAAGCAAGCTTTGCTCGTCATGACTATCCAGATTGACCCTCACCTAGTTACAACAATGTAATGTAAATCATTGATGTGTTCGATCAGCAGAAAACAGGAAAATAATAACCATGAATAATAGCACTTACACGTAAGTTGGACAGGAAGATGTGAAAATGGTGTTTGTCTTCACTATAATCTTCCCATGATGGGAATATATGAACGTAGTCCCTAACAACATTGAAAGCATTGTCTTTTAAACTGGGAATAAATGGAATGGGGTTCCAATCTGCAGGAATTGGCCGTCTCTACAGTTGGGATAGGTCTTCGGCCGGTGGACTTGCTGTACTTTTTGCTGGAGTGGGATTTTTCTGTGGTACGGCTGGTGCTATGGCAAATGAAATCGGTATACCTTTTGGTGGGGCTATTGGTGTGGCCAGTGAAGTATGGGTACAGTCTGCTGGAGTCGGTCCTATGTTTTGTGTCACTGGTTGTACAACCAATATAAGTGGGGCGCTGTCTGATTTCTCCGGCACCACCACGTTTTTCAAGGACTTTGCTGGTGCTCCTTCAGGTTCGGCAATCACCCTCTTCCTTTTTTATGTCTGATGCACAAGAACAACATTTGAGTGGAGAAACATGGTATGACGAAAGATGGAATATGTATTGATAATGGATGGGCATGGCATCCCGAGTTATATGATGAGTAAACTAAGCAGATGGTGGTGCAACAAAGTAGAAGAAATGCAAGACAACATATGCAAGATACGCACAATCAATAAAACCTTGCCAAATTAGAACAGGCACCTTGATGGGTGAACAGGACAGGCCATCTGCCTTTGACTCCTCGAGGTTAGAATAGTCATTAGGATGATATTCTGAACAAGAATCAACAGGTGGGGAGCGTACGAGTTTCATTGCTTCCAGAATGGCACTCAATGCCTTGCTGCCAATTTTGTAAGTCATTGCGGTGTTCCACAATATTCTTCTGATGCGCGGATTCTGATATTCACTGTAATTGCGTATAATATGTGAGAACCATGAAAACATAAATAGTTGTGAGATTATCTTTGTAATGCAGATGATATTCTAATATAGGGGTGCCCCTGTAAACACTTATGTGCTATCACTGGATTCTGATGAGAGAGCTCATGTGTGTTGTAATATCATGCGTGCATTTATATAATCTGGCACAAGTACACAAAAAAATAGGCTCCAGAAGTAAGGATAGCTGGCAGATGATAGGTTCATAATATACTGTATACAGAGTTTATTGCCAAACCATGATAACAAGAGCACACAGCAACTAGGCAGATCATAGTGTACATAATAGGGGTACACCATAACCACGATATATAAATCGGGAAAGTGGAACTGGCTTGAAAATACGGTGTTGTATTGCCGCTAGTAATTGAAAGCCTATCGATCACGTCTGAGGCCAGCACTATCGAACATGGTAAAGAAGAGCAAGCAGATTTTGGATAATAAAATGTTGGTTGCGAGTGCCCACAAAGATGAACCAGAGCGCATTAAGAATGCAACTCCCAGCTGTCTCTCGACCATTTCAAAGCGGTTGGATGAAGATCCCACGCCTCCTAAACCTTCTTCTTCCTCGCCTCTTAATTCTTCCCATACGAACACCAGACGGGGCACCGGGCCGGACCACCGACCCCACCGCCTGTGTTCCTCCGCCACCCCCACCCCCACCAGCGTCAAGTTTTCTTTGTTCGTGGGGCCCCACAACCACCCGAGCCCTTGGATCGCACCGCGAACTCATGAGCTCTGAAAAATCGATCGACCCAATTTTGAAATTTAGTCTATGTGATTTAACTAGTGTGGAATATAAAGGGAAAACCATAAGCATTGGGAGTATAGTGTTGAGCGTGCCATGGCGGATCTGAAGGTGCAAACCAGACAAAGGCAACTTCGCAACCAAGACAAGAAATCAGAGTAAAGCAGTGGCGATCTATTTTCTTGCTGCGATAAATAAGTTGAGAAGATACGAAAGAGTACCGCCTCTGGTGCGGCGCCGTGTACGCATCTGCTGAGAATTTGACGGTGCTGCGGTAGCGATGGCTGTCGGCGGCGTGGAAGTAGATCTAGGAGGGTAGACGGTGGCGGCGGGGTGCGGTGGACGAGACGGTCATAGGAGTGGCGCCGGTAAGGTGGACGACGGCGGGGATGAAGCGAGAGGACGAGATGCAAGGATCCCAGTCTGAAGGCGTGGATGAGAGGGGTCGATCTCTTGTAATGGACAGCGGCGTCGGGGTATCAGCTCCTGCATGGTGGAGGAGGACGACGGTGGATGGGGTGGCGGACGGCGGCAGACGGAGGAGGGTGGGGTGGAGAGGGTGTTTTGGTGCCCACGGAGTACGAATGGGGAAAAGGGAGGTAGAGAGGAAGGGGGGAACCATGTATTCAGGGCGCGCTTGTCTCAAATGCGAGGAAATTTACAAACTTAGCCCCCATTTCAAAATTCTACTACATCACAACAACATTAGTCGGTTGGGGATAGGACGGTAATCTCGCATACACCGAATATTTGCGGACGAGAGTTTGTTTTTGGCGCCCACCGTGTATGAATATGAATCAGGGAGGGAGTCGATTTCGGCCGAGGGCACATTGTGTTTTGGCGCCCACCGTGTATGAATCCGGGTGAGAGGCGATTACGTCACGTTTGGGTGAAATTACAAACCTACCCCTATCGAAACCTATAGAAATCCAGCAGATAGGCTTTGCGTGGCAGGGATAGGCAGTAGTGATTTCCATCTCGCAGATTTTGGTTTTGGGCGGGTCATCTGCGACTTTCCTGCTTGCTCAAATTTTGCACAAGGCATGTTTACCGTGCCAACTCAATTCAATCCCGCTTGTATTCTACTATTTTTTCAAGGGATCCATTTTCAATTGGAATTACATTCTATATACATCATTTCTTTATATATACTTTCAAAAGCACAACACCATTTATACATAAATATGGTTTACAAATGGCATGATCTCAGATTCATAAGGTTGTATCCATCAATTTGGATTTTCAAATATTTGAAACCACTTTATGTTGAAATCCAATGTATGCATTCCTCGCTAACTGTCTCCAATTAATGTGTGTTTCATGCGGGTTTTTTTAACTTCTCAAACATGTTTAATGTGTTTCACACACGCAACATATAGTTTAATCCCGTTTAGACATTAATTGCATATAAACCATGCATTGTTTGTAATTGAAGAATCTATGGATCACCAATATTGATAAACTATATAACATTACACGTGAGCCCAAATTCAAATGAATATGCATGTTTGATACACCAATTTGCGTTATGATATTATCGATGTCGTGATCTCCAGTTTAAATATTTGAATCCCCTTTAATCCAGATATTCGTCTCATATAGCTATAACTCATGCTTATATAGGACTATCTCTCTGGACCTATACGCTGTTCATCGCCTCTCGTGCATCTCTCGTGCTACCAGTATGTCGACAATGATCTTTTATCTTCAGTAATAATCGACGGTACTCTCTCCCTCGAACTTCATCACTCTATCTCTCTCTAAGTATATCTCGCTCCTGCTATGTGTCTCTAGCTATGATTCTCCATGTGGAATCTCTTTCTCTCACACAAACACAAACCTTTGTCTCCTGGGGTCTCATTTCTCTCAACTATTCCCATGTGTGCCACTCGCACACCCCTCATATAGAGATGTCTTTCGCTCCTTAGATATGAGAACCTATGACTCTTCCTCTTCAATATCTCTTTCTCACACACAAACACAAACTCTGTCTCCCAGGGTCTCATATTTCTCCATTGTTCTCTTGTATGTCGCTCAAACACACACCCTCTCCATAGAGATATCTTGTGTTCCCTCATATGTCTCTCTAGCTATCACTCTTGTTGTGAAATATCTTTCTCTCTCGCAGACACAAAACTCCGTCTCTCTGGATCTCATTTCTCTCTGATATATGTTTGTATGTGACTCACATGCACCCTCTCTCTATCTCTCTCACACCCACACACATAACCCACCCTTCTGCTCCACTCTACTCCTATCTCTAACACACACTAGCTAGCATCTTTATCTTTCTATTTATCTGTTTCTCCATCAACCTTCTTTCTCGCCCTCACTCTTGATTACTATCACGCACACTACATATGTTTCTCTCTACATGCAGTCAAGTGCCCTCTCATACACATATATAACTTCACCCTTTGAACCACCCGACGGTCATCTCCAACACCCAAACTAACGGATGTCCCTCTAGCTAGCATCTCCATCTCTCATCTCTATCTGTAGTTTCTCGCCAACATTTCTTTCTCGCACGGAGTCTTGCTTCCTATCACCCACACTATATATGTCTCTCCATACATATGCATTTATAGGTTGATCTCTTTTGCACAATCATTGCGCCTCACCCCCTCTGCTCGCCATAGATGCATGCTCCAGCCCACGCCAGTATCTCTTAAAGACAAAAACACATGCTCAATTGTCGGGCCTTCTTCCCTGCATTCTCACATGCATGCATATTGTCATACTGACCCGTCTCTCCCATGTCGTTGATCTTATGACTTATGTCTTCTTTCTTTTATCTCAATCATGCGCGCGCGCACACACACACATCCCACGTATACATGTATACCTCTCACACATGCACGTTCAAGGTCTCTATGTCTCCATACGTAGTTAATTACCCTCAATATCCTAACGCCACATCGAATCGTTCTCCTCTTTTATGCACATAACTTCCGCCTGGATGGGCAAAACACACACTCACACTTAACAATCTCCTTCTGGCTACCCCCCCCCCCCCCCCGCGCCTCTCACTCTTCCTCTATATCCTCGAAACCAATAAGACCATCCCTTTGTTTAATTCCTGCCTACATGCACCATCGATATATAGTAGTCTTCCTCGGTGTCTCTCGAACAAACACGTTCTCTCGATGTCGACTCCTCTCACGCGCACGCACCTTCTCTTCCCTCTCTACGGGCATTTTCTCTCTCGCACCCCATCATTGGTGGCCTCTGCCATACACATCACCTCTCTATGATGAAGCCATGCACACTTAAACTACATCCGCCACAGAGGACCCCGCGACACACACACACACACACACATGTGCGTGATACGTCCATTTTGCATCATGCTTTTATATCAATATTTATCACATTATGGGATGTTATTTCACGTTATGTCACAATACTTATGGCTATTCTCTCTTATTTTACAAGGTTTACATGAAGAGGGAGAATGCCGGCAGCTGGAATTCTGGGCTGGAAAAGGAGAAAATATTGAAGGCCTATTCTGCGCAACTCCAAAAGTCCTGAAACTCCACGGAATACCTTAAAATAAATAAAGAAAAATCATCGCCAAAGATGAAGGCCAGGGGGCCCACACCCTGCTCACGAGGGTGGGGGCGCCCCCCCAGGCGCGCCCCCTACCTCGTGGGCCCCCGGGTGGCTCTCCGACGTCCATCTTCTCCTATATGAAGTCTTTCGATGAGAACAAAATCAGAAGCAACCTTTCGGGACGAGACTCCGCCGCCACGAGGCGGAACCTTGGCAGAACCAATCTAGGGCTCCGGCAGAGCTGTGCTGCCGGGGACACTTCCCTCCGGGAGGGGGAAATCATCGTCATCATCATCATCAACGCTCCTCTCATCGGGAGAGGGCAATCTCCATCAACATCTTCACCAGTACCATCTCATCTCCAAACCCTAGTTCAACTCTTGTATCCAATTCTTGTCTCTAAGTCCGGGATTGGTGCTAGTAGGTTGCTAGTAGTGTTGATTACTCCTTGTAGTTGATGCTAGTTGGTTTACTTGGTGGAAGATCATATGTTCAGATCAATTATGCATATTATTACCCCTCTGATTATGAACATGAATATGCTTTGTGAGTAGTTACGTTTGTTCCTGAGGACACGGGAGAAGTCTTGTTATTAGTAGTCATGTGAATTTGGTATTCGTTCGATATTTTGATGAGATGTATGTTGTCTAACCTCTAGTGGTGTTATGTGAACGTCGACTACATAACACTTCACCATTATTTGGGCCTATAGGAAGGCATTGGGAAGTAATAAGTAGATGATGGGTTGCTAGAGTGACAGAAGCTTGAACCCTAGTTTATGCGTTACTTCGTAAGGGGCTAATTTGGATCCATATGTTTCGTGCTATGGTTAGGTTTACCTTAATACTTTTGTTGTAGTTGTGGATGCTTGCAATAGAGGTTAATCATAAGTGGGATGCTTGTTCAAGTAAGAACAGCACCCAAGCACCGGTCCACCCACATATCAAATTATCAAAGTACCGAACGCGAATCATATGAGCGTGAAGGAAACTAGCTTGACGATATTCCCATGTGTCCTCGGGAGCGCTTTTCCTATTATAAGAGTTTGTTCCGGCTTGTCCTTTGCTACAAAAAGGATTGGGCCACCTTGCTGCACCTTATTTACTTTTGTTACTTGTTGCTCGTTACAATTTACCTTATCACAAAACTATCTGTTACCACTTATTTCAGTACTTGCAGAGAATACCTTGCTGAAAACCGCTTATCATTTCCTTCTGCTCCTCGTTGGGTTTGACACTCTTACTTATCTAAAGGACTACGATAGATCCCCTATACTTGTGGGTCATCAAGACTCCTTTCTGGCGCCGTTGCCGGGGTGTGTAGCGCCTTTGGTAGGTGGAATTTGGTAAGGAAAAATGTATATAGTGTGCTGAGATTTTCTGTCACTTTTTACTATGGAAAGTGATTCTCTGAGGGGCTTGTTCAGGGTATCTTCACCTCGTCCAGTAGAGCAAAGAGTTGCTCCTCAACCTACTGAACCTATTGAAAATTAAACTCCTTTTGAATTTCCTTCGGGTATGATGGAAAAACTGCAGGCTAATACTTTTACAGGAGATGGAACAAAGCATCCTGACGAGCATCTACGGTATGTGGATGATATTTGTGGACTATTTAAGCTTGCAGGTATACCCGATGATGTTATTAAGAAGAAGGCTTTTCCTTTATCTTTGAAGGAAGACGTATTGACATGGTATAGGCTATGTGATACGGGATCATGGAACTATAAAAGAGTGAAATTGGAATTTCATCAAAAGTATTACCCTATGCATCTTGTTCATCGTGATCGCAATTATATATATAATTTTTGGCCTCGCGAAGGAGAAATCATCACTCAAGCTTGGGGGAGGCTTAAATCAATGTTATATTCATGCCCCAATCATGACCTCTCAAGAGAAACAATTCTTCAGAATTTTTATGCTCGGCTTTCTGATAACAATCGCACCATGCTCGATACTTCTTGTGCTGGCTCTTTTATGATGAAGACTATTGAATTCAGATGGAATTTATTGGATAGAATTAAACGCAACTCTGAAGATTGGGACCTCGACGAAGGTAAGGAGTCAGGTATCATACCTATGTTTGATTGTGTTAAATGTTTTACGGATACCGATATTTTCCGTAAGTTTAGCACTAAATATGGACTTGACTCTGAGATAGTAGCTTATTTCTGTGAATCTTTTGCTACTTATGTTGATCTCCCTAAGGATAAGTGGTTTAAATATCATCCTCCCATAGAATTAAAAGTAGCTGCACCTATTAAAGTTGAATAAAAGACTATCACTTATAATGATCCTATTGTTCCTACCTCTTATGTTGAGAAACCACCTTTCCCTGTTAGAGTAAAGGATCATGCTAAAACTTCAATTGTTGTTCGTAAAAGCAATATTAGAACTTATGTACCTCCTGAGCAAGTTAAAGTAGAACCCAGTATTGCAATTGTTAAAGATCTCTTGTCTAATAATATTGATGGGCATGTTATTCACTTCGAAGGTGAAACTGCTAGAATTGCTAAACCCTGTGCTAAAGATAAACATAGACCTGTGGTAGGCGTGCATGTTATTTCTGTTAAAATAGGAGATCATTGTTACCATGGCTTATGTGATATGGGTGCGAGTGCTAGTGTTATACCACATACTTTATACGAAGAAATTAAGAATGAAATTGCACCTGCTGAGTTAGAAGGTATTGATGTCACAATTAAACTTGCCAATAGAGATACTATTTCACCAATTGGGATTGTTAGAGATGTTGAAGTCTTGTGTGGGAAAACTAAATATCCTACTGATTTTCTTATTCTTACTTCTCCGCAAGATAGCTTTTGTCCCATTATATTTGGTAGACCCTTCTTGAATACTGTTAATGCTAAGATAGATTTTGAAAAGAATGTTGTTACTATTGGCTTGGATGATATGGTTCATGAGTTTAATTTCTCTAAATTTAGTAAACAACATTGTGAAGAAGAATTGCCTAGTAAGGATGAAATTATTGGTCTTGCTTCTATTGCCGTACCTCCTAGTGATCCTTTGGAACACTATTTGCTAGACCATGAAAATGATATGTTTATGAATGAAAGAAGAGAAAAAGATGAAGTATTCTTTAAACTAGAACCTATTCTGAAACACAATTTGCCTGTTGAAATCCTAGGGGATCCTCCTCCACCCAAGGGTGATCCTGTATTTGAGCTTAAACCGTTGCCTGATAATCTTAAGTATGCTTATCTTGATGACAAGAAAATATATCCTGTTATTATTAGTGCTAACCTTTCAGAGCATGAAGAAGAAAGGTTATTGAAAACTCTGAAGAAGCACCGTGCCGCTATTGGATATACTCTTGATGATCTTAAGGGCATTAGTCCCACTCTATGTCAGCATAAAATAAATTTGGCAGCGGATGCCAAGCCAGTTTGTGATCCTCAACGGCGTTTGAATCCTAAAATGAAAGAAGTGGTAAGAAAGGAAATACTCAAGCTTCTGGAGGCAGGTATAATTTATCCCATTGCTAATAGTCAGTGGGTAAGTCATGTCCATTGTGTCCCTAAGAAGGGGGGTATTACTGTTGTCCCTAATGATAAAGATGAATTGATTCCGCAAAGAATTATCACAGGTTATAGGATGGTAATTGATTTCCGCAAATTAAATAAAGCTACTAAGAAAGATCATTACCCATTACCTTTTATTGATCAAATGCTAGAAAGATTATGCAAACATTCACATTATTTCTTTCTAGATGGTTATTCTGGTTTCTCTCAAATACATGTATCGGCTAAAGATCAATCAAAGACTACTTTTACATGCCCTTTTGGTACTTTTGCTTATAGACGTATGCCTTTTGGTTTATGTAATGCACCTGCTACCTTTCAAAGATGCATGATGGCTATATTCTCTGACTTTTGTGAAAAGATTTGTGAGGTTTTCATGGACAACTTCTCCGTCTATGGTTCCTCTTTTGATGATTGCTTGAGCAATATTGATCGAGTTATGCAGAGATGTGAAGAAACTAATCTTGTCTTGAATTGGGAAAAGTGCCACTTTATGGTTAATGAAGGTATTGTCTTGGGTCACAAAGTTTCTGAAAGAGGTATTGAAGTTGACAAAGGCAAGGTTGATGCTATTGAAAAGATGCCATGTCCCAAGGACATCAAAGGTATAAGAAGTTTCCTTGGTCATGCGGGATTTTATAGGAGGTTCATTAAGGACTTCTCAAAAATTTCTCGGCCTCTGACTAATTTATTACAAAAAGATGTACCATTTGTCTTTGATGATAATTGTGTAGAAGCATTTGAAATACTTAAGAAAGCATTAGTCTTTGCACCTATTGTTCAGCCACCTGATTGGAATTTACCCTTTGGAATTATGTGTGATGCTAGTGATTATGCTGTAGGTGCTGTTTTAGGGCAAAGAGTTGATAAGAAATTAAATGTTATCCATTATGCTAGTAAGACTCTAGAAAATGCTCAAAGAAACTATGCCACTACCGAAAAGGAACTTTTAGCAGTTGTGTTTGCTTGTGATAAATTCAGACCCTATATTATTGATTCTAAAGTAACTATTCACACTGATCATGCTGCTATTAAATATCTTATGGAAAAGAAAGATGCTAAACCTAGACTTATTAGATGGGTTCTCTTGCTGCAAGAATTTGATTTGCATATTGTTGATAGAAAAGGAGCTGAGAACCCCGTTGCAGACAACTTATCTAGGTTAGACTTGATGACCCACTACCTATTGATGATAGCTTTCCCGATGAACAATTAAATGTCGTAAGCACTTCTCGTAGCACTCCATGGTATGCTGATTATGCTAATTATATTGTTGCTAAATTTATACCACCTAGCTTCACATACCAACAAAAGAAAAAGTTCTTTTATGATTTGCGACATTACTTTTGGGATGATCCACATCTTTATAAAGAAGGAGTAGATGGTGTTATTAGACGTTGTGTACCTGAGCATGAAGAGGAACAGATCCTACGCAAGTGTCACTCCGAAGCTTATGGAGGACACCATGTGTAGCGACCAGACCGAATGGATCAAGTCTCGTGCTCGATGTCATCCTGGATCGATAATGCTTGACACCACACAAGATTTCAAGGATTTATAGCGAGTAGCAATCACACACTTATTACATCGTTGTCCACAAGGAACTTAATACAATAATATGGCTTAAGGCCATCTAATAATAACAGCGGAAGGCTTGGAAGGTAAGCGAGTCCATCAACTCCATCGGCATCACTGAGTATAGAACCACGACCTAACACCTTACTCGTCGTTCTAAAAGTCTGCAACGTGAAAGTTGCAGCCCAAAACGGTCAAGACATGGAATATGCCGCAATGTAACACATAAGAGCAATGAAGGAATAAGCCTATACTACATGCATATTTGGCTGGTGGTAAGGCTCTCTGTTACATTTTGCATAAAGCTGATTTTTCCCTACACCAAAGGAATAATTTTATTTAACTATCATGGTGGTTGTTAAACATTGAGAATGGTTGACAGCATCCTCAATCCCAATTAAAAGGTACTCATTAAAACCCAATACATTTATTAGAAGTAACATGTTGAGATTCACATGATATTCAATTACGGATACTCAAAACGTCCATAACCGGGGACACGGCTAATCATGATTAGTTTATACACTCTGCAGAGGTTTGCGCACTTTTCCCCACAAGACTCGATCGCCTCCGCTTGGTTCTCGCACTACATGGTGTTTGAGAGACGGATGACCGAGACATAGTCTTTCAGAAGCGCTAGCACCTTACATGTGGGTAGACCGTACCAACCTACATCCCCTACATCAGCTAGCCTACCCGTAAGAGTTCGCACAACTTAGTCAACTACGCCAGAGCCCATAATTGGCTTGTGGCTGCACACGGAAGTTTCAGTTTGAATAATTTTATGATCCCTTAGAGCACGGGTGGCGGTCCAAGAAATACAGCAAATCTGATGGAAACCAGGTGCCTCAATCCACCCAGATGTGTGTTTAGGTTGCCACCTTAGATAAACCATTAATTAACAATCTCACATCTGTCATGGATATTCACTCACCCAATCCACGCCTACTAGCATAGCATGGCATAATAAGCAAACGAGAAGTAACTCCCAAGGTTTCATAAGTAAAACAGTAATAGGTACTACCTCAATCTACTTCCCAAACCACAATTTAATTTGATCCTAAACATGCAAGTGTTTGAGGGTTTGATCTAATGCAATAAAACTGGGTAGTAGAAAAGGTATGATCAAGTGTTACTTGCCTTGCGATGATCCATGAGACCTAGAGATTCAAGTAACAAGCGGCGCACTCGGGTGATCTAACGCAGACAAACAACAAGCATACAATAAGTACTCATCTAATGCACGGGGAAATCTCGAATAAAAGATCTAACCAGATAGTTCAGCTTAAGAACCCTGGTTGCAAAAGGATCGAATCAAATAAAGCATCGAAAGTCGGAACTCGAGAGAGAACGACTCGGTTTAGCAATCTGAAACTAGGTCAAAATTTTACAGTAGCAAAACTCTGTGTAAGTAGGGTAGTCGGAACGGCGGTTTGGTAACGAAACTCCAGGCGCTTGAATCACCTGATTCCGATAAACGAGCAAGAAATAAAACAGATTTGAAAATCGGATCGGAAATCGAATCTGAAAAATAACGGATTAAATCCGATTTAAAGAAAACGACGAACGGATTAAATAACGGACGTTCGTTAACAGAACTAATCCAACGAACACATTCATTGAAACGAACGGTTCGGTGAACGTTCGTTAAATAAGAAAACTGAAAAAATAAAACCATCTAGGGTTAAAAAAAAACCGAACATCACGAGAAAAACCGGATCGGGTTTTTCTAAAAAAAAACCGGATCGGGAAAACCGGATCGGGCGGCGGCTACCTCCGGTGGTCTTCGCCAAGGGGCTCCGCGGGGCTCGGGTGGCGAGGGGCGGCGGGGTCGGGGGCGGCGAGGCGGTGGGGCTCCGCGACGGCGAGGAACGGCGGCGGGCGGCCCTTGGCGGCGCGGGCTCGGCTTGGGGGGGGCGGCGGGGAGAGAGAGAGGGGGGGGGGGGCTGGGTATTTAAGAGGGGGGTGGCGGCGACTTGAGGAAGGGCAAGCCGGGGCGGGTCGGAGGCGGACTCTGTGCGGCGGGCGACGTCTTGGCGGCGGGGCCAAGTGCGGGCGTGAGGGAGAGGAGGAGGCGGGCAGGGGTCTTTGGTCAGGCTGGGCTGGCTGGGCCTTGGCCCAGTATTGGCGCGAATTTTTTTTAAACTAAACCAAACAATTAAAAATAAAGACCAAACGAACTCCGATTTTAATAAAAATAATTTTCCCCGACTCCTAAAAATGAGTCGAACAAAATGAACTTTAAAAACGGCAAACATGCATATTTTTTGCCTAAGCAAAATAAATCTCCCAAAACCAAATTTGATTTATTTATAATATCTTCATTTTTCCTAAATGTTGGGAAAGTCATATTATTCCCTCTCTTTAACTTTTTATATCGGAAAAACTTTATGAAGATAAATAAATAAATCCAATGATCCTATTTTCAAAATTTGAGAAATCCCAAATATGAAAATAATGAAACTTCCAACTCTCTCCGAGGGTCCTTGAGTTGCGTGAAATTTTCTAGGATCGGAAAAAAATGCGAGAAAATATGATATGCATGATGACCTAATGTATAACATTCCAAATTGAAAATTTGGGATGTTACAAACCTACCCTTTAAGATGAATCTAGCCCTCGAGATTCGGGTTGGCTAGAAAATAGGTGAGGTGGTCCTTGAGCAAAACTTCCTCTCTTTCCGGGTGGCTTCATCCTCGGTGTGGTGGCTCCACTGAACTTTGCAAAACTTGATAACCTTGCTGCGGGTAACTCTGCTGGCATAATCGAGAATCTTAACTGGTTTTTCCTCATATGTCAAGTCATCCTTCAACTGAATTGCTTCCAGTGGCACTGTGTCTCTTAACGGTACCTCTGCTATCTCGGGGTGACATTTCTTCAACTGAGAAACATGAAATACATCATGAACTCCTGACAGTCCTTCTGGCAATTCCAACTTATACGCAACTTCTCCCATGCGTTGCAAAATCTTATACGGTCCAACGAAACGGGGTGCTAACTTTCCTTTCACTCCAAAACGCTTAACTCCTCGAAGCGGGGATACTCTGAGATATACTCTGTCTCCAACCTCATACTCAATCGCTTTGCGCTTTGAATCGGCATAACTCTTACGTCCGGACTGGGCTACCTTGAGCCTGTCTCGAATCAACAACCTTCATTCGAGACTCCTTAATCAAATCTGGTCCAAACAATGGACGATCTCCGTTTTGTCCCATGACAACGGTGTCCTGCACCTTCTTCCATCTGAGCCTCGAAGGTGCCATCCTTAAGCTGGTTTGGTAACTGTTGTTGTAGGAAAATTCTGCATACGGCAAATTATCATCCCAACTAGATCCATAATCTAGTGCACAAGCTCTCAAATGTCCTCCAAAATCTGATTGACTCTCTCGGTCTGTCCATCGGTCTCAGGGTGGAAAGCTGTCTCAATTCCAGCCTGGTTCCCAATGTTTCGTGCAACCGGTTCCAAAATTTCGAGGTAAACTGGGTTCCTCTATCCGATCGATGCTCCTCGGAACTCCGTGTAAGCACACAATTCTGGTCATGTATATCTTTGCCAACTTAGCACTGCTATAGGTAGTCTTGACTGGAATGAAATGAGCTACCTTTGTCAAACGGTCGACTATAACCCAAATCGAGTCATAACCTGAACGGGTCTTTGGCAAACCTGTGATGAAATCCATGCCTAGTTTATCCCACTTCCATTCGGGTATCGGCAACGGTTGTAACAATCCTGCTGGCTTCTGATGCTCTGCCTTTACTTTCTGACATACATCGCAAATTGCTACATACTCCGCAATATCCTTCTTCATTCCGGTCCACCAGAAAATATTCTTCAAATCCAAATACATCTTGGTATTTCCTGGGTGAATCGAATAGGGTGAATCATGGGCTTCTTGTAAAATCAACTTCCTGATTTCTGGGTCATTGGGCACATAAACACGGTCTTCAAACCATAGGGTATCGTGCTCATCCTCACGAAATCCTTTAGCTTTTCCTTTGCTTAATTTCTCCTTTATAGAGGCAACTTCCTTATCTGCCTTTTGGGCTTCTCTGATTTTGTCCATCAGTGTCGACTGAATCTCCAATGCTGCTACATAGCCTCTCGGAACTATTTCCAAACATAGCTCTCGAAGGTCCTCGTCTAACTCATTGGGTATTCCTCCCATCATTAGGGTATTTACGTGGCTCTTACGGCTCAATGCGTCTGCTACGACATTAGCCTTTCCGGGGTGATAATGCAATCTCATGTCATAATCCTTGATAAGTTCTAACCATCTCCTTTGTCTGAGATTCAATTCCTTCTGTGTGAAGATGTACTTCAAACTCTTGTGATCCGTATATACTTCACAATGATTTCCTATGAGAAAATGTCTCCACGTCTTCAGGGCATGCACAACGGCTGCTAACTCCAAATCATGAGTGGCATAATTCAACTCATGGGGCTTAAGTTGTCGTGAAGCATACGAAACAACTCTTCCTTCTTGCATAATTACGGCTCCAAGTCCTCGACGTGAAGCGTCGCAATACACCTCATAATCCTTAGTCTGATCTGGCAATATCAAAACTAGTGAGGTAACCAATCTTTTCTTCAACTCCTGAAAACTTGCCTCGCAGTCCTCAGTCCATATGAATTTGTTTTCCTTCTTCAACAATTCTGTCATAGGCTTGGCAATCCTTGAGAAATTCTCAATGAATCTTCGGTAGTATCCTGCGAGTCCAAGGAAACTCCGAATCTCTCCAACTGTCATTGGTGCTTCCCATTTAGTTACGGTCTCAACCTTTGTGGGGTCAACTGCTATTCCTTCTCCGGATATAACATGTCCGAGAAATCCAACTTCCTTTAGCCAAAACTCACATTTGCTAAACTTGGCATACAACTGGTGTTCCCTCAGTTTCTCCAAAACCAATCGCAAATGTTCCTTGTGTTCCTCTTCATTCTTTGAGAAAATCAAAATGTCATCAATGAACACCACGGCGAACTTATCCAAAAACTCCATAAACACTTTGTTCATCAGGTTCATGAAATAGGCTGGTGCGTTAGTCAGTCCAAATGACATAACGGTATACTCATCACATCCATATCTCGTGGTAAATGCTGTCTTGGGTATGTCCTGCTCCCGAATCTTTAATCGATGGTACCACGATCGCAAGTCGATCTTGGAAAACACTTTGGCTCCTTGCAAGCGATCAAACAGATCATTTATCATAGGTAGTGGGTACTTGTTCTTGATTGTTACTTCATTCAATCCACGATAATCAACAACCATTCTCAAAGATCCATCCTTCTTCTCCACTAACAACACGGGTGATCCCCAAGGTGAAGAACTTGGGCGTATAAAACCTTTATCCAATAGTTCCTTAATCTGCTTCTTGATTTCCGCCAAATCCTTTGCGGGCATCCTGTACGGTCGCTTCTTATATCGGGCCTGTTCCTGGCAACAGCTCGATCAAAAACTCAATGTCTCTATCCGTGGCATTCACGCAACTCTTCCGAAATACATCAGATAATCCTTCACCACCGGTACTTCTTCCCGCACCACTCACGATAAGCAATTAACTTGCGCTCTTCTCGCTTGTGCCGTGATACATACTTGATCCTTCTTCCTTCCGGTGTGGTGAGAAAATTGACTTTGTGGTGCAATCTATGTTTCCTCCATACTTTGATAACCAATCCATTCCTAATATCACATCCAATCCTTGGGATTCCGAATTATTAGGTCCGAGGGGAAAACATAGTGTCCAATCCTTAATGGCGATCGATCACACCATTTACTAGCCATGTACTCTGCTCGGGTGAGGTTACTAGCATGGGGACCTAAGGGCTTGGGTCGGTAACTTGTACTTATCCACAAATCCCCTTGATATGTATGAATGCGATGCACCAATATCGAAAAGAACAACTGCAGTAAATGACTTAACCAAAAACTTACCGACATCGCATCGGGCTGATCTTCAACCTCCTCCACATCAATGTGGTTCACCCGTCCCCTGTTGAAAGGGTTGGGCTTCTTTCGAGCTTCCATTGCCATTTCCATTCGCCTTCGGGATAGTCATTGGCATAATGCCCATCTTGCGGCACTTAAAGCAAGTAATATGACTCAAGTCTACCTTGGATGGTGTTGACGGGTTGGTGCGATTCTGTCGTTGCTTCCTCCATTCCGTTCCCATTCTTGGTGCCATTATGGTTGTGCGAATTTCCTCCTCCATGGGTATGTGAAACTGAATTCTGATTTAGGGGTATAACGTGGTTTCTGCTGAGCTCCAGTTATACTTCCTTGTCCATACTTCCGCTATGCAGTTCTCAATTTGCTGCTGCTTTCCTTCGATCATGAGAGCTCGGTCTACCAACTCCTGGTAGTTATTGAAACTTGCTACCATCAACGGCATCTGAACTCATCATTCAGTCCTTCTAGAAACTTCTCTGTTTAGCTGCGTCAGAGTAACGTCATCCGGGGCATAACATGCTAATTTGCTAAAGTCATCCACGATCGCCAACAGTCCTTCCTCCTTGGCGTAAGTTGCAAAACTCACGCTTCTTCATGGCCATGGCTCCTGCTTTGAAACATGGGCAGGTCTGAAAAACTTGCTGAAATTGATCCCATGTGATGTTGTCTACGGGTAAGTGGCTGTGAAATTCTCCCACCATGCTGCTGCGGGTCCTTCAAGCTGATGTGCTGCAAACTTCACTCTTTCACCATCTGCATCCTGCGGTGGTCAGCTCCTTCCTATCTTGCGGAGCCAGGTCATCCTGCTACAATCGGCTCGGTGCTCTATGGAATACACCGCGGGTTCAGTCTAAGGAAACGAGTCGATGATCCGCAGGTGGTGGTGGTGGTTGTTGTTGTTGTTGTTGTTGTTGTTGTTGTTGTTGCCTGGTTCTGCACCAATGTTTGAATCAGGGTATTCTGCTGTTGGATCAGTTGGGTGATCTCTGGCGGGAAAACGAATCCGGGGTCGCGTCTCGGAGGCATCTGATGGGTTTAGAAAAGAAGAGAAATTTAGAATAGAATGAGGTCTAAGGGGAATCACTACCCACATGCACATGAGCAAAAGCACACAAAATCACTTCATTCAATCAAACAAGGGCTTACAACGATCTAACTATCGCAAAAGTGCGTGTACTACAATGATGTCTGCTCCAGCTTCGTCTTCAAAGTCGGGTTCACTTGGATCCGAATCGGTGTCGTCGATGTTGATGTAGTCACTTGGGTAATCGACATACTGGTCTTCATTCCTGAGTGCCAACTTCTTCTTGAGTTCTTCGATCTCGTACTTAAGGTCGTTATTGTGTCTTGCCAGAGCTACGATCTCGTCCATGTAGTCCTTGCGTGTAGTCTTTAGTTCTCCTTCCAGTTCGATGATCCTTCCTTTGTCTTCTGCAACTCCAACATATCATTGCACATTTGGTTCTCCTGGCGTCGAATGTGCTGATTTAACTCCTGGATGAAAGCTGCAATGGATCTATCCTTCTTGGTGCTGACAACGTCCCAGTTGTCATCTCGGCGTCCGCAAATCTGGTAGATGGTGTCCTTGAGGTCTTCTTGATAAACTTCTCCAATGCGTCCCATGGTGATGTGAGCTGCCATGCTCTTTCCTGCACTCAAGTGGGTGCAATCGAAAACACTATCTATAGGCTTGGTGATTGGGGCGAATGTCCTTCCTGGAACGTGAGCTTGAATCTTCCAGCGCTCCTCCTCAGGCAGAGTGGCGTTGAGAGTCCGGGTGAAGCTTGGTAGTCTAATGTTCAGGTACTTGGTAACTTCCTTCAAGTGAAATCCAAAAGGTGTACCTTCATCCGGTTGGGTGTACTTGATCTTCGCGTCAAATCATCCTAAAGAGTAGAAAAGATGAGGAGTTAGAAAATGGGAAGAGAGTAGTGATCTATGGCTTTAACTTAGTGGTCGTGTCCTCACAACAGCGTGTGCTCGATACCATTCTCTCAGAGCGACCAGACCGAATGGATCAAGTCTCGTGCTCAGTGTCATCCCCGGATCGAGAATGCCGACACCACACAAGATTCAAGGATTTATAGCAGAGTAGCAATCACACACTTATTACATCCTTGTCCACAAGGGAACTTAATACAATATTATGGCTTAAGGCCATCTAATAATAACAGCGGAAGGCTTGGAAGGTAAGCGAGTCCATCAACTCCATCGGCATCACCGAGTATAGAACCACGACCTAACACCTTACTCGTCGTTCAAAAGTCTAGCAACGTGAAAGTTGCAGCCCGAAAACGGGTCAGCACATGGAATATGCTGGCAATGTAACACATAAGAGCAATGAAGGAATAAGCCTATACTACATGCATATTTGGCTGGTGGTAAGGCTCTACGGTTACATTTTTGCATAAAGCTGATTTTTCCCTACACCAAAGGAATAATTTTATTTAACTATCATGGTGGTTGTTAAACATTGAGAATGGTTGACAGCATCCTCAATCCCAATTAAAAGGTACTCATCAAAACCCAATACATTTATTAGAAGTAACATGTTGAGATTCACATGATATTCAATTACCGGATACTCAAAACGTCCATAACCGGGGACACGGCTAATCATGATTAGTTTATACACTCTGCAGAGGTTTGCGCACTTTTCCCCACAAGACTCGATCGCCTCCGTTTGGTTCTCGCACTACATGGTGTTTGAGAGACGGATGACCGAGACATAGTCTTTCAGAAGCGCTAGCACCTTACATGTGGGTAGACCGTACCAACCTACATCCCCTACATCAGCTAGCCTACCCGTAAGAGTTCGCACAACTTAGTCAACTACGCCAGAGCCCATAATTGGCTTGTGGCTGCACACGGAAGTTTCCAGTTTGAATAATTTTATGATCCCTTAGAGCACGGGTGGCGGTCCAAAGAAATCTGAGCAAATCTGATGGAAACCAGGTGCCTCAATCCACCCAGATGTGTGTTTAGGTTGCCACCTTAGATAAACCATTAATTAACAATCTCACATCTGTCATGGATATTCACTCACCCAATCCACGTCTACTAGCATAGCATGGCATAATAAGCAAGCGAGAAGTAACTCCCAAGGTTTCATAAGTAAAACAGGTAATAGGTACTACCTCAATCTACTTCCCAAACCACAATTTAATTTGATCCTAAACATGCAAGTGTTTGAGGGTTTGATCTAATGCAATAAAACTGGGTAGTAGAAAAGGTATGATCAAGTGTTACTTGCCTTGCTGATGATCCGCGAGACCTAGAGATTCGAAGTAACAAGCGGCGCACTCCGGGTGATCTAACGCAGACAAACAACAAGCATACAATAAGTACTCATCTAATGCACGGGGAAATCTCGAATAAAAGATCTAACCAGATAGTTCAGCTTAAGAACCCTGGTTGCAAAAGGATCGAATCAAATAAAGCATCGAAAGTCGGAACTCGAGAGAGAACGACTCGGTTTAGCAATCTGAAACTAGGTCAAAATTTTACAGTAGCAAAACTCTGTGTAAGTAGGGTAGTCGGAACGGCGGTTTGGTAATGAAACTCCAGGCGCTTGAATCACCTGATTCCGATAAACGAGCAAGAAATAAAACAGATTTGAAAATCGGATCGGAAATCGAATCTGAAAAATAACGGATTAAATCCGATTTAAAGAAAACGACGAACGGATTAAATAACGGACGTTCGTTAACAGAACTAATCCAACGAACACATTCATTGAAACGAACGGTTCGGTGAACGTTCGTTAAATAAGAAAACCGAAAAAAATAAAACCATCTAGGGTTTTAAAAAAAAACCGAACATCACGAGAAAAACCGGATCGGGTTTTTCTAAAAAAAACCGAATCGGGAAAACCGGATCGGGGCGGCGGCTACCTCCGGTGGTCTTCGCCGTGGGGCTCAGCGGGCTCGGGCGGCGAGGGGCAGCGGGGTCGGGAGGGCGGCGAGGGGGCGGGGGCTCGGCGACGGCGAGGAACGGCGGCGGGCTCGGCTTGGGGGCGGACGGCAAGCGGTGAGAGAGAGGGGGGGGGGGGTATTTAAGAGGGGGGGGTAGACTTGGGAAGGGGCAAGCCGGGGGCGGGTCGGGCGGACTCGGCGGCGGGGGCGACGTCTTGTGGCGGGGCTCCAGCAAGGTCTTGCGAGGAGAGGAGGAGGCGGGCGGGTCTTTGGGCAGGGCGCTGGGTGGGCCGGCCGGGCCTTGGCCTGTGGGGGCGATTTTTTTTAAACTAAACCAAACGAATTAAAAAAATACCAAACGAACTCCGATTTTAATAAAAATAATTTTCCCGACTCCTAAAATGAGTCGAACAAAATGAACTTTAAAAACGGCAAACATGCATATTTTTTTAAAATGCTCATTTTTGCCTAAGCAAAATAAATCTCCCAAAACCAAATTTGATTTATTTATAATATCTTCATTTTTCCTAAATGTTGGGAAAGTCATATTATTCCCTCTCTTTAACTTTTTATATCGGAAAAACTTTATGAAGATAAATAAATAAATCCAATGATCCTATTTTCAAAATTTGAGAAATCCCAAATATGAAAATAATGAAACTTCCAACTCTCTCCGAGGGTCCTTGAGTTGCGTGAAATTTTCTAGGATCGGAAAAAAAATGCGAGAAAATATGATATGCATGATGACCTAATGTATAACATTCCAAATTGAAAATTTGGGATGTTACACCACGCTGGAGATAGAACTGCACATACGGTATTGCAATCTTGTTTTTATTGGCCTACTCTCTTCAAAGATGCCCGTAAGTTTGTGTTGTGTTGTGTTGAATGTCAAAGAATTGGTAATATTAGTAGACGTCAAGAAATTCCTATGAATTATTCACTTGTTATTGAACCATTTGATGTTTGGTGCTTTGATTATATGGGACCTTTTCCTACCTCCAATGGATACACTCATATTTTAGTTGCTATTGATTACGTTACTAAGTGGGTAGAAGCTATTCCAACTAGTAGTGCTGATCATAACACTTCTATTAAAATGCTTAAGGAAGTTATTTTTCCGAGGTTTGGAGTCGCTAGATATTTAATGACTGATGGTGGTTCACACTTTATTCATGGTGCTTTCCGTAAAATGCTTGCTAAATATGACGTTAATCATAGAATTGCATCTCCATATCACCCGCAGCCTAGTGGTCAAGTAGAATTGAGTAATAGAGAGCTCAAATTAATTTTGCAAAAGACTGTTAATAGGTCTAGAAAGAATTGGTCCAAGAAACTTGATGATGCATTATGGGCCTATAGAACTGCATATAAAAATCCAATGGGTATGTCTCCGTATAAAATGGTTTATGGAAAAGCATGTCACTTACCTCTCGAATTAGAACATAAGGCATATTGGGCTATTAAAGAGCTCAACTATGATTTCAAACTTGCGGGTGAGAAGAGGTTATTTGACATTAGCTCACTTGATGAATGGAGAACCCAAGCCTATGAAAATGCCAAGTTGTTTAAAGAAAAAGTTAAAAGATGGCATGAAAAAAGGATACAAAAGCGTGAGTTTAATGTAGGTGATTATGTATTGCTATACAACTCTCGTTTAAGATTTTTTGCAGGAAAACTTCTCTCCAAATGGGAAGGTCCTTATGTTATCGAGGAGGTCTATCATTCCGGTGCCATAAAAATCAACAACTTCGAAGGCACAAATCCGAAGGTGGTAAATGGTCAAAGAATCAAACACCATATCTCAGGTAATCCTATAAATGTTGAAACTAATATTATTGAAACCGTAACCCCGGAGGAATACATAAGGGACACTTTCCAGAACATTCCAGACTCCGAAAAGGAATAGGTATGTGTTACGGTAAGTAAACCGACTCCAAAACAAATTCTAAGGCAATATTTCTCCGTTTTGGAATATTTATAAAAATAGAAAAATAAGTAGCAGTCCGGGGAGGACACGAGGCCTCCACGAGGGTGGAGGGCGCGCCCTACCCCCCTGGGCGCGCCCCCTACCTCGTGAGCACCTCGTGTGCCCTCCGGACTCTATTTTCTTGCACGATACGTATTTTGGTCGGTAAAAATTCATTATATTTTCTCCCGAAGGCTTTGACGACCGTATCACGCAAATATCCTCTGTTTTCGTTTCGAGCTGTTTCCGTTGCAGATTTGAGGATTCCGGAGACTCGATCATCCTTCTATGAGGGTGAGCCTATGCCGTGGAAGGTGGACGACAAGCTTGCATCATCGACAACACCTCCACCGCCAACAACAAATAAGGAGACATAATCACATGGGTATGGGCACTCCCCTTGGCAACTGCCAAGCTTGGGGGAGGTGCCCCGGTATCGTATCACCATCACAACTCCTATCTTTACCGTTTTTCTTAGTTTGATCCTATTAATAGTATCTTGATATAGTATAATAAAGTTATGGCATGATCTAGTTTTGAAGTTTTGCTTTATGATCCCTCTTTGCAATCGAGTCCGTAAGCTATATATAACAAAGATTAGTGTCGAGTCAAGGGCTTGATTACTTTGCCATGATCCTGAGTGAATAAAAGAAAAGAATAAAAAGAAACAAAGAGCTCATATTGATCTTATTGAAAGTAATGACTTCACATAGAAAAAGTATGATGATTAAATGTTGTTGGGAGTTGGCAAATATAGCTTTGGTCATCGTTGCAATTAATAGGAAATAATAAGGAGAGAGATGTTTCACATATAGATATATTATCATTGACATCTTTTATGATTGGGAGCACTCATTAAAATATGACATGCTAAAGAGTTGATGTTGGACAAGGAAGACAACGTAATGAGTTATGTTTTCTTATATCTGAGACAAAGTATATTGTCATGGATCTCCTAACATGTTGAGCTTGCGTTTCCCCCTCATGCTAGCCAAATTCTCAGCACCAAGTAGAGATACTACTTGTGCTTCCAAATACCCTTAAACCAGTTTAGCCATGAGAGTCCACCATATCTACCTATGGATTGAGTAAGATCCTCCAAGTAAGTTGTCATTGGTGCAAGCAATAAAAATTTCTCTCTAAATATGCATGACTTATTAGTGCAGAGAAATAAGCTTTGTACGAACTTGTTGTGGACGCAATAAAAGCGACAGACTGCATAATAAAGGTTCACATACAAGGGGCAATATAAAGTGACGTTCTTTCGCATTAAGATTTTGTACATCCAACCATAAAAGCGCATGGCAACCTCTGCTTCCCTCTGCGAAGGGCCTATCTTTTATTATTATCCTCTACCTTATGCAAGAGTCAGGGTGATCTTCACCTTTCCCTTTTTTATTTTTTATCCTTTGTCAAGCTCAGCATGTTGGAAAGAACATGATATATATATCTAATTGGATATAGGGGAGCATGAATTATTATTATTGACATTACCCTTGAGGTAAAAGGTTGTGGGGCAAAGCTATAAGCCCCTATCTTTCTCTGTGTCCGATTAAAGCTCCGTAACCACAAGTATTGCGTGAGTGCTAGCAATTATGAAGGACTAAGTGGTAGTTGAGTATGTGGACTTGCTTTTAAGCTCTGACATAGACTCTTTCCAATGTTATGATAAATTGCCATTGATTCAATGACTGAGGTTATAATTTGTTGATGCTCAATAAGGTTTCTAATTCATACTTTGGCTTTGTGAAAAGATCATCACTTGAACATAAGTAATCGTATGACAAATCAATATATGTTGCTGTTATGAGAATAATCATGATGCCTTCATGTCTGTATTTTATTTTTATCGACGCCTCTACCTCTAAACATGAGGACATATTGATTATTATCGGCTTTTCGCTTGAGGACAAGCGAGGTCTAAGCTTGGGGGAGTTGATACGTCCATTTTGCATCATGCTTTTATATCGATATTTATCGCATTATGGGCTGTTATTTCACGTTATGTCACAATACTTATGGCTATTCTCTCTTATTTTACAAGGTTTACATGAAGAGGGAGAATGCCGGCAGCTGGAATTCTGGGCTGGAAAAGGAGAAAATATTGAAGGCCTATTCTGCGCAACTCCAAAAGTCCTGAAACTCCACGGAATACCTTAAAATAAATAAAGAAAAATCATCGCCAAAGATGAAGGCTAGGGGGCCCACACCCTGCTCATGAGGGTGGGGGGCGTGCCCCTCCCCCCTGGCCGCGCCCCCCTACCTCGTGGGCCCCCTGGTGGCTCTCCGACGTCCATCTTCTCCTATATGAAGTCTTTCGATGAGAACAAAATCAGAAGCAACCTTTCGGGACGAGACTCCGCCGCCACGAGGCGGAACCTTGGCGGAACCAATCTAGGGCTCCGGCAGAGCTGTGCTGCCGGACACTTCCCTCCGGGAGGGGGAAATCATCGTCATCATCATCACAAACGCTCCTCTCATCGGGAGAGGGCAATCTCCATCAACATCTTCACCAGCACCATCTCATCTCCAAACCGTAGTTCATCTCTTGTATCCAATTCTTGTCTCTAAGTCCGAGATTGGTGCTAGTAGGTTGCTAGTAGTGTTGATTACTCCTTGTAGTTGATGCTAGTTGGTTTACTTGGTGGAAGATCATATTTTCAGATCAATTATGCATATTATTACCCCTCTGATTATGAACATGAATGTGCTTTGTGAGTAGTTACGTTTGTTCCTGAGGACACGGGAGAAGTCTTGTTATTAGTAGTCATGTGAATTTGGTATTCGTTCGATATTTTGATGAGATGTATGTTGTCTAACCTCTAGTGGTGTTATGTGAACGTCGACTACATAACACTTCACCATTATTTGGGCCTAGAGGAAGGCATTGGGAAGTAATAAGTAGATGATGGGTTGCTAGAGTGACAGAAGCTTGAACCCTAGTTTATGCGTTGCTTCGTAAGGGGCTGATTTGGATCCATATGTTTCGTGCTATGGTTAGGTTTACCTTAATACTTTTGTTGTAGTTGCAGATGCTTGCAATAGAGGTTAATCATAAGTGGGATGCTTGTTCAAGTAAGAACAACACCCAAGCACCGGTCCACCCACATATCAAATTATCAAAGTACCGAACGCGAATCATATGAGCGTGAAGGAAACTAGCTTGACGATATTCCCATGTGTCCTCGGGAGCGCTTTTCCTATTATAAGAGTTTGTTCCGGCTTGTCCTTTGCTACAAAAAGGATTGGGCCACCTTGCTGCACCTTATTTACTTTTGTTACTTGTTGCTTGTTACAATTTACCTTATCACAAAACTATATGTTACCACTTATTTCAGTACTTGCAGAGAATACCTTGCTGAAGACCGCTTATCATTTCCTTCTGCTCCTCGTTGGGTTCGACACTCTTACTTATCGAAAGGACTACGATAGATCCCCTATACTTGTGGGTCATCAGCACACACACACACACACACACACACACACACACACACACACACGCACGCACGCACGCACGCACGCCCCCCCACACACACACTAAGACTCCATCTCTCTCTCTCTCTCTCTCTCACACACACACACACACACACACACAAACACACACACACACACACGCACGCACCCCTCCCCACACACACTTAGGATCCATCTCTCTCTCACACACACACACAAACTAAGACTCCATCTCTCTCTCTCCTCTCTCTCTCTCTCTCACACACACACACACACACACCCCACACACACACTAAGACTCCATCTCACACACACATGCTCTAGGCGAAGCATTTGTTCCTACCACCCTTCATCCAACCTTACCCGTATGATAAACAATCACCTTTATTTACTTGCATAACATGGACAGATTCCACTTTACTTTAGTAGTCAGCAAACTTATCATCTGTACCTTTATGAAAAAACGAGTTGGCGATGATGGTGTGCCTGCCATCTTGTAATACAGACCGTATGATCTATATCTGACGGATAGAAAGCAAACTATGATAATTTTACAAAAGATACCCTCACCTCTCTCCACATCATTATCTCCCGCAACCTCATTGCTCAGCAATTAAAAAAGGAACAAGTCTCTAGAACAATCTAGCATGCATGGTGGCCGCTACCGCCTGCCGGCGCCGTCCATACCCATGCCTCCGCCCATTCCGACCACCAGTCACCACCATGCTCCACTCCTCCTCGCCTTATCTCTCATCTTTCATTTTTTCGATGACATTCTCGAGATACCAGTTTTCCGAGAAAATTCTCGAGATATCATTAGTTTTTACACATGGGATTACTCCTGCATGGGTCAATCACAACAGGTATTTTGTAAAAGAATGCATATTGATGTTCTGTGCAATGCACGAGAATCTTGCTTGTAATTATATAACGCAAATCACGAGCAGGAAGTGACATTTTTTTGACACAACCACGTTAACATGGCCACGTAAATCACGAGAAGGAAGGAGAAGGGAAGCGGGCTGTGGAGTAACGTTTTTTACCACAATTTCTTAGGAAACTGAGTTCAATAATTGAGTTGTTTTGCAAACTACCATTACTACTACACCTGAAATGGTTCAAAACCTATACCCCCTTGCCAGCGCGCGCTTCCCGCGTGAAACGGTCAGCGTCGCCCTGGAGCGTCAGTGCCGCATTAATGCCCGGCCAGAGCGGAGGCGACCTCTCACTGGCGCCGGCTTTGAAGTGGCGCGACGGCCGAGAGAGCCCGCTTCCGGTACACGCGATCGCTCCAAGATCGCGATCGGCCATAGGCCCTGTTTGGATCCATGGGTTAGAGTTAGTTTGAGATAGTTGGGGCTCAAATAGCCCTAAAGTATCCAAGCATGAGGGTTTAAATTGGAGCAAGTTGCACCGAACCCACCAAAAAACACTATCCCACCCAAGAGGTGCTAACTAGAGATAGTTCTCATTGGGACCACTGAAAAATCACTTTTCTCTCTCCATGAAGTGCATTTATTGTCAATCTAACCCTGTCACCCAAACACCTCTTTGGCTACAGTTAGTTCAGGGTTAGTCATGAGTTAGTCTAACCTCTAGCTAAGTTAGAGTATCAAACAGGAGAAGTATAGGACATGCAAGTTGCTCAAAGCATACAGGCGAATTCGTACGTGAAAGGATTTTTTTCTTTTTGAAAACGGAACGTGAAAGGAATTTTTTTTAGAATGCTCTTGGCATGTCGCTAACATGTGATAGTTAACCGACCTCAATAGACGGCAGAAACGCCAGCCGGCCGCACTTCGATAGAGACGAGGAGGGAGACGCGATACAGGCTGCTGGATTACTAGAGATAGGTGTCGCACGGAAGCCAAGAAATATGGTGATAGCAGGGGTTAGCCATGTACTAGTATGATGTAACTACACTGGGCTGCTGTGTTTCGTACTCTTCCAGTCCACTGTGGAGATGATTGGTTAATTTTATATCGCTGAATAATATTAAATATTATGAGTGCAGACGCTCCACCACGAGGTTCCTTGCTCCTTCTTGGTCGTCCGGAATCTATTGTTCTTCCACTCTATTTTTTTTACGTGAGCTTTGTTCATCCTTTTGCCAACACGCGAGACATCTAGCATCAAGGTGCACGTGTTATGCAACGATCGTTCCATCTATATGAAGAACACGTGGGACTGGAACTACGAGACGGACATGTACCCGAGGTGGACGTCTGAACCTGAGTAATCAGTAGCGCAGTAAGTGAAGTAGAAAGGCACAAATGGTATGAACATGCGTGGCATACATGGTGTGTTTGGTTGCGTTTTCGTCTCAGCATAGTTGTTCCCCCTTCATGCATGCTCAACTCAACAACCCTCTTCATGCATGCTCTCTTCATGCATGCTTCTAGTGTATTTGTGCTAAACTAGTGTGGACTCATGCACCCTCCATACACTCTACCAAACACCCAAATGTAGGTCGAGAAGGGAACTCTTGGGCGGCATTTGTCTCTTACTATGTAGTACCACTAAATGTTGTACGTGCAATGCACGGTGATGTTATGGAGTACGTGCCTAAGTACTCTACTACTACTATATTAGTTGGAGGCACATATTAACTTTTATATTTGTTTACGTGTATGCCCCGAGACCTTCCAACTAGACGTGTCTTTCTCTCCAGGCCGCACTTTGTATCGTTCATACCACTAAGTACTACTACGTGTGGTCTCCACCCGTAAGTGGAAGAAGTGGAGACGCTCTACCACGCTGTTTTTTATGTTGGGCTCTACCATGTTGTTCATGTCCCAGCGACGTGTGGGACATCCAAAGACGCGCCGTGTTTGGCACCCTTCGTCGTAAGAGTTGAAACGCTAGCATTCATCAGAAATAAAAAATAATTATAAATCGGCAGTGATACTATTTTTTGCGAACCAATCAACAGTGATACTATACCACGCGGTTTCCTTGCTCCTCGATATCGGAAAGAATACTTCCGTTAGCCAACATGTGGGATGTCGACTATCCTGGTCCACTTGCCATGCACGCAGAACTCCAAGGGAGAGTCACCCAGGTCGTTGCGCCGCAGTAACAATGACTAATGAGCCGTCAAATCACAGGCCCACTTCCCACTTTGAAGTTGCTCGGACGAAGGAACCATCATGACTTCGTTGAATTCCGCTTCTTGAAGAAAACTACTGTACCAGCAGTGAGTGCTAGCTACGATATTACTCCAACAGAGGCCTCCTTTCGTTCATAGGATAGGAATATGAAAATCATAGGAAGTGAGATGACATGCATCTCAATTCCTATAGAGAAAGAGATGCCATTTGATGCATAGGATAGGAATGTTTCCATTTAGTCTAGGCTAATGTACTGGTAATTTGCTCTAAAAACTACAGTAGTAACTAGTACTAGTACTGGTACATGCTCGTACTCAGACACACACACACACGCTAACTACTAGTACTACTACTTCTCACATGCTGGCCAGACGCCGTCGTTCTCCTTCCCGGCTTTGTCGGCGACACCCCACCGTGCTTGGATCTCCGCCGACCTCTCCGCAGTAGCGCGTGCATCCTTTTCTTTCTTGCAGCGGCGGGCCTCTCTTTTCTTGAGTGCTTTCTGACTTTTCCGCTCCCTCTGTGCGGCTTTGGCCGCCTCTTGCTCTACCACCCATTCGGCCTTGGCATCTTCAAATTCCTCCCACATAGTTGTGAGGTCGCGAGCGGCGATGAACTCGGCACGGTGGGATGCCATCGCTTCCCTACCATTTTGTGTGCGTTAGGTAGGCGAGGAACTCAAGGCAAGGGATGCCATCACTGCCTTACTTGGTTAGTGTGAGGCGTGGTGGCATGAATGACGCTTAGTGAGAGCTCGGGGTGGAGTGGCCGGACAACCGTATAGTGCATTGGTTTGTCAAGAGCTCGAGGATAGAAGACGAAGCAAATTAGGATTCCCCTTCAATCCTGGTCATTTATTACCGAGTAAAATGCATTGGCGGTCATCGAACTTGTCTTGATAGCTCACTTTGATCATTGTATACGAGATATGGTGATTATACGGTCACCGCTCAGCGATAGCTCAGATTTGTATGGTTGACCAGTCAAACAGTCCGCATCGCCTCATCAGCTCGTGTTCTTTATCTATCTACGCGGGCCTACCTGTGAATGGAGAAAGAAATACTGTAAAAACAAAAATTATGCGTATGTGGGGAATCAAACCACGGACTCATCGCCCAACGCACCTCTCGTCACCAAATGAAAATGAAATACTTCGTCGGACACTCACGCTCACGCTGTCAAAGCATGCTAATGCATGCACGCCGCCTCTAAATCAAAGTCCTGCTCATGGCGCAACGCAAACGGCGAGCCCATCACTGCTGCGCCCGGCGTTGCTCGACATTATGTTTAGACGTTTGATGGAGGCCTACGCGAACGCCGAGCATGTATTCACCTGGCTCAACACCAACGGTCATACTCGGACCGCCTTGTTCATGTATATCGTCCATCACAACGACAATCTATAAAACAACCTATGCTAGAGAGGGTACTATGGTAGTATGGTACGGAGTATGTACTATTGTGAGCGACCGATCTTAGTGCCACTGCACACCGAAACCCCTTCCATCGCTAGCGCGCGCTTCCCGCCTGAAACGGTCACCATCTCTCCAGAATGCCAATGCCGCATTCACCGGACTTAACTACAGGTGCAATTGGTGTGTCAATGACATGCGGGCCAGACGCCCGTTCTGCCCACATGTCAGTAACCCAAACGCATCTGCAGTTAAGTCATGGCTAACGCCCCATTCACGCCCGATTTAACCTACTCGGCGCCATTGTCCATCCGTCGCCACGGCTCATTGCCATTCGCCTGCTATATTAACTTGAGCCTCAGCTCCCAGCCATAGCTAAAGACCCACACTTATTCTCCTCTGGTCCCTTCCTTCTGTCGGCACCACTTCAACCATGGCCTACTGGTGCTCCGAAGCTCTCTTGTACGTACTGTCGCAGGAGCAGACGAGGGGCATCGGCGGCTCCGCCCGGCGCCTCCAAAGCTCTCTTGACGTCTCGTCGCAGGAGCAAACAAAGGAGATCACCGCCTCCCCGGCCGCCCTCCGCCATTTACCACGGCCGGGCAGCAGCGTCGCGGGCGCAGCCGGCAGCGAGGAAGAGTAGTACACGGTAGGTCGCCACCGCTCTGGTCCTAGGAAGGCCACCTCCTCCACTCGGTCGACGCCAAGCTTGGTGGGATAAAATCGGCGCCAATTAGCCGCTTGATGGCAACGTGGAGGCGGAAATCTTCATAACCTTGTGCTCCGGAGGAGGAGGTTATCGAGGCGGATAAGGAGGAGGCAAAGACAATGGCCTGCTTTCTCGGGTTCATGGCCGGACATGGTGGTCGGGGCCCGGCGATCGTTTAGATTAGGTTTGCAGTAGGTTTTAGTACGGTTTGTGCAAAATATGTAATGAATTTCATCCAGTTTATAGGAAAAGTTCTCGAAATGTAATGAGTTTCATCCGGTCAATTTGAAATTTGCTTTGTTTGCACGAACTTCGTCCGGTTAGTTCATATAGTTGTCGAAAGGTATGCGGGCAGCATCGGATGGCATCCATCAGTGTCCTCGGACAGATGCTGGTGTAAATTTGTGGGCCAACGCTAGAGATGCCCTAACTATCATGCTATAATCGCTAACAATCCTCCATTATTTGGCAGGGAACAGTTATCCCTCGATCAAAATCAGATCCGCGGTGTTTCGCACTCCTCTCGCGTAAGAGTGTAAACTCTTGCTTACATAAAAATGGAGCAAGTGGACGGCACTGTAGCACGTCATATCACTCGAACTAGCCCGCCTAACGAGCGGAAAGCACCACCTCGCCATTTTGTTCGGATTTCTATCGATCGATCGCGAAAATGTTACGCTTCACAAGTTCTAAAGGAAAAGGCGGCACACTTACGACTCAGACGCTCGCAACCCCGACAGTCCGACTCGCACGCCGCCACCGAGGGGACACGCGTTGTCTTGCAATTTCAGTGACATGTGGGACCGTAATTGAATAAACCGTCGACACCGAAATCTAATCGTCAAGTGAGCGCCGGCTGAGAAGAGAGAAACGGGGAGGAGAAGAGATCGCCCGCCCGCCACGCACGGACTCCAAGAAATATACGGTGATAATGTGAGGTGGGCCATGTTGAGTCGGACCGCTTCGAGCCCGCTCTCACCGCCTGCCCCTCAAGACGCCAACTGCCCGCTGCATGCATAGCAAATAGTCCCCGCTTATGTGGAGGAGAGAGAGGCATTGAAAAGTCAAGGAGTAACAAAGGAGACAATAGCTTTCATCAAAATAAACAATGAATACTGGTTGCTCGTCCTCTATATCGGAAAGAATACTTTCATTCGCCGACATGTGGGACGTCGACCATCCTGGTCCACCGCCATGCACAAAATTATCCTGGTCTACCCGGTCATATCGGAGGCCCAACCTTTCCCATCAGAACTTGTTGGACGAAGAAACCATCATGACTTCGTTGAATTCCGCTTCTTCAAGAAAACTTATCTACACTAATCTGCTACCACACATGAAGACATGCGACGACACTGTACCACATCATATCACTGAAACCCACTAGGCCAAACTAGCCCGCCTAGGTCATCTAACGGAGGGAGTACGTCTCTGCACTGCTATGATTTTGTGTTGCACGTTCTTTGTACTTTTGCTACGATTTTCCTACCCTATGAACCAAATGAGGCCTGAATGTATGTCGACTATTGTCTGATCGATCGCTAAGCCTACAATTTTAGGAGCTAGGGCTATTGGTCGATCGACGAGGGATAAGTATAAGTGTACCACGAGCTCATCAGCCCCAACGTTTCTCTTCGGTGAGTGTTTTGCAAGTACTATAGCTCGCACAGTAGCTAGCCTACTAACACAAAGAATCATCAAACACGCCCTGCTGATATGATAAACAGTTCAAAATTACATCTAAGCATGCCATATATTACATCAAAAGCTGGTGAGGATACATCTGTTTCCATAACTCGGAGAGGGTTCGCATGATTCATCGCATGATTCACTATCAAACAAAAGTAGCAAGATCCACCCACACAAGACAGTGCACTAGCCCTAAGATGGTTTGATAACACGCATCATTCTGGTAATTAAACACAGGGCAATGCAAACTACCTTGAAGGATTAGCGCGACCAACTATTTCTTGTCATCGATCTCTCGGGCAATGACCACAGCACGGACAGTGGCATGGGAATCGATTTACGGGATGTCCACAGGACTGACCGCGACATCGAATCGATCTGCGGGCGATGTCCACAGGATGGACAGCGGCATCGAATCGATCTCGGGCGATGCCAACAGGACGGGACAGGACATCGGAATCATCAAGGACAACCATCGGTACCTGCACAACCCTAACATATTAGCAAGCACATTGCAAATAATCAAAAAGCAAGCACATTGCAAATAATCAAAACCACAACTATGGTAATAAGCCATTATTTTTACCTTGTGCAGCTCACGGGGGATCTCATCCTCCGGGCCCATCTCCTCGTCCTCGATGGGGGCCGAATACTGCTTCTCAACGGCGACTATCTCCTCAAACTCGGTCTTGAGCCTCACATAGGTGGCAATCAGAGTTCCTGGGGTAGGCACGGTGGGGCCCTTGCTGTTCTTCCAACTTTCTTTGAGGAGTTCATCCGCCAACGTCCTCAACTCTTTGGCCAGTGCTTGTTTCTTGGAGTTCTTCTTCTCCATGGGTTGGCCCGCCAACATGGTCAACTCGTTGGTCGGTGCTCGCTTCCTGGAGATCGTTGTCTCTAGTGGGTTGTCCGCCGGAAACTCTTTGCCTAGTGCTCCAGGATCCATCAATGAACTGACAAACAAAAAGCAATCGAAAGGAAACCACAATCACAATGAAAACGGCAAAAGAATAGGATGTAAGAATCGGTCGGTGCTTCGCAAAAAGAAGATTATTGGAATGAAAATATAGCAGCATAACTGATTCGCCCACCTTTCCTTCGTCGGTAGAGAAGAAAAATGGCAGAAGTGAGTAGCCTAGAGTGAGGTTTTCTTCAAGAAAGGGAAGAAAGGGCTTGAACGAGCGTTCCAATGAAATGATGATTGCTTCGTCCAGTCCAACTTGGAGGCCACCTTACCACTACTGGTAAAGGTGTGGGTTTTGTGATATGACGGGTCATGACAGCCACACCGGGGTGACAGGTGAGTCTCGACTGTAGCACCTCGCTGTGATTTGGTGGATGCCACGCGGGCCCGGATGCTTTGAAATGTCCCGCATGTAGATAGAGCGGCTAGTCATATACTCCCTCCTTTACGTTTTATAGGGCTTATCTCAAAATTTTAGTTTTTCCATTTTATAAGGCTCAATTTGGTTGTTTCCCATCACATGTTCAGATTCCAAGGTGCATTAAATCATTACATGCAAGTATTAAGAGAAAATTGACCAATGCATGTAATTTATGCATGCATGCATTGCAACTAATGCATTGGTAAACATACTTTTTTGAGGAAAACAAGAGCATTAATTGGGAACTTTTGCAAACTACAAAAAGTATTCCACCACTCACCATCTATCTTGGTTGGTGAGATTTTTGAATTGAGCCTTATAAACCGGAAAGGAGGGAGTAGGAGTGCTCAATATTGTGCACCGCGACCAAGGCGGATAGGAAAATGAGAGAACTACGTAATTAATGCATGAGTTTAATTAGGGTAGTTTTGTAAAGTACGAGATACGGTACATTCCTCCAATCGGAAAATGCCTTGGTTCATGAGATTTGAGATTTGAGCCCTATAAACCAGAAGGGAGGGGGTACTGCACACGGTGTAGTCTAGTCACTTGTTGAAATCTCTAGAAAGGCAAATACTCCTTTCCGGTTTATTGGTCTATACTACTCCCTCCGTCTAGGTGTGTAAGTCATCTTACGAAAACCAAATAGTCCCAAAACACTTAGGCGTTGTGCACTAATTTATACATTGTTTCTTGTTTCTTGACATACATATCAGCCAATAAGAGATGAGAGGCGTGCATGCTTTTAATGACTTGCAATGGCTAGTTCATTGCATGGAATGCTATTAATTAGCAAATAAACATTGGTGACCCCAGGAGGAAACGGTGCTAAGCGCGTGGACCTATGCTGAATGAGTATCAACCAATGGATAATGGAGTTTAATTGTTAAACAATAGCAATTTTGTCTCATGCAAGAGCCTGGCTAGTACTCCAAGGAACCGCACCACGCGAGCGTTCGCAACTGCCATGTTCGGTTTGCGCTTGGCTCTTCGCCTCTTCGAGAAGACGAACAATGATGTTACTCCTACTTCTACAGTATCGAATCCACTGCTGCATGTCCGTCCACCTCGTGCGGGAGAGATAGCGTGTAGCGAAAGCTTCTACTTACTGCTCCTGCCTTTGCGTCTATGATAGGTGGGCCCAACAGGTGGTTGGCCCACCTGTCATGCAGCCAACAGCAGGTGCAGTTAAGGCACCGGAGCTCGTCCGCGAGGGGAGGGTGTCGTAGTAATCAAATTTCTCAGTCTTGTACGAGTTGACGCGACACATCAAAGCACTGCACTCGATAAAAGTGTTTTTACACATTTCAAATGGGCTACTTCGTATGTAGGAGTAGACATATTCTGCTTCATATGTAGTCACTTGTTGCAATCTCTAAAAAGACTTATATTTGGAAACAGAGGGAGTACAACGCATGCATGCATGCCGTGACTTTCCTTTTGATACTTGCATGTGTTGATTTGATGCACCTTGCCAAATTTTGACTATAAATTTAACTAACCAAATTTTCATGCATGTCACAAAAAATTACGGGGCTGTTTGGATTGTGACTATGTTTGTCTTATGTTGCCACATTATTTTTCCCACACTTGCCACACTTGCCTAACCTGAGTTGCTCTAATTGTTAGACACAGTTTGGCTTGCCTAAGGGAATCTTGCCACAATTTTTGTGTCTATGACATGTGGGGTTCACTGCTAATAAAAAAATTCTTTTCTTAGGTGTGGCTAATAAAAAAGACTTATATTTAGGAACGGAGGGAGTAGAAAATATAAATAATAATGCATGTTGGGGCAACCCATGTTTCCGCTAATTTTAGCCGTGGGCTTGTTCACAATTTTTACGAGGGGGTGGTTGTTCATTTAATGGAGGGACTTGTACCAGACTTGAACGATACAAAGTGCGACCTCGCACACTGTAACACCACTTGGAACAAGCGGGTAGCTATCTCAAAAAACAATCAACAACTAAAAACAACCACGACCTGGCATGTAGTAGTACACAATTTTAAACGATTGTTTTGATGGAGTGAAAAAGGAAAACTACCCCACTACTTATATATAGGCCGGAGCCTCCGCGCTTGCTTGCTAGGGCTGCTCTATTCACACACTCTCATCCTCTCCAGATCTAAACAAGATAGGGCTAGTAACACTGTCTTTCTCCCTTCAAAAAACACTGGCTTTCTATCCCCACCGCTGGTTACAGATCTGGACATATCCCCCTCCGCCGGTGAAGGGGAGGAGCGGCAGCGTTTAGGCCGTCGTCGACAATGACGGAGGAGACCCACTGCCGGCCGCACCATTATCTCTGGCCGAGCGCCGGCGTGGGAGGTCCTCCGATCCCTTCGTCGTTGCCTGTTGGCGGATCCGGCCTCCCGCCGCCCACCTATCCACATCCCGACGACCTTCAGGTATATCTTCGTTCGAAACCGCCTTAGCTCTACTTCCCCAGCTCACTACGTCGCTGCATGTGCATCATTTTCTACCTCTCAGCCCCTCTCGATCAGATGGTCCAACGTCACATATTTTTTTCTTCTATTGTTAGAGGTAAAGCTACTTCATGTAGTCGAATCTTGTACTTGGTTCAAACAAGAAATAAAGTGGGGGTGGGGGAATTTAGTATGTACATAGGACTTGGTACAAACAGGAAGGAAAGGGGGTGAAAGTAGTACAGACTGGTCATCCAACCGGTTTCTTGGTCGAAAAGGGAAATATAGGGGTAGCGCTGTACACAGTGGTATGACCAGGACTAGATTTGCTATCCACACATAGGAGTAGGTGGCTAGAGTGAACAAAAATGGGACCAACCCAGATATGTTTCTTGGATGTTTGTTTCTCGGGGCAACAAACTATGAATCACCACTTTATGCCCCTGTTTATGTACATGGTCTTTGGATCTTTGGTGCACCCACCGTCCCAGCTGTTCTTAATCTAATGTCCTGGTAAAAATGAAGCCATGCCACTGTTATAAGCCATGACAAGTTTAGCCAAATGTTTTTGCCTGTAATTGTTTGAGACTCGACTGTTTCCTCTGTGCCTTTTTGTGCAAACAGGATATCCATTTCACCAGTTGTTGTTGTGACCTTTTATGCATTTGCACAAAACTCTTCTTAAAAGAAGTGACTTTTGTGCTGTTTAACTGGAATGTCGAATGGAACAGTTGGTTCATTTTGTGGAACTGCACAAAGGAGATCTGTGTTCCAATCCTCATCATCCATATTGGCGCCATAACCTTCCCATAGGTAAGAATGATATTTAATGCATGTGTTCATCTCTATTTTCCACTGCCATGAGAAAATAATGTTGTTTTTACTAGTACACTTGTACTCCCTCACCGACAAAACCAATTCTGAATTAGAAGGCCAATCATGTACTTGGTTTCACCAACTGGTGAGGAGAAAGAGAAACAGAGCATGAAGAGGAAGAAGAAGAAGAATAAACAAAGCCAAAGGCGATCTTGTTGAAGCTGAGGCCTCGATCGAGGCCATTCAAGGGCTCCGGCAACGACTACCTTACATGTGAGACGATCCTCCAGGGAGCCCTTCCACTTCTGCTGTCTCGCTTAATTAATTAGGAGTACTTAAGTACCACTAATTTATTACTGCCTAATTTTCCTGTTGGAGTTAAACAAATCTTTAGTAGGACCCTATGCTGAATCATGTACGTGTGAATGTTTGTCTATGGAGGTGAATCATGTGGTGGAGCAGGGAGGGAATATTATTAGTGTCATGACATAATAGTGCTATTGTTTTACCTGTCGATTTATTGCCATTGGTTCAATGAGGCAATGTTTTGCGTATTGTCCATCATGAATTTGATGCTTTGAGTAATATGCTAATGTCTTCCTATCCTTTCTCACTAAGCTAATGAAGGTTTCACCTTGTTCCTACTTGTGCAAACAGAGATCATGTTGTGCCAATCATACATTTTAGTGGAACTCTACAAGACAATACAATGAACTGTATCCCAGCCAGTGCTTTAACTCTGCTGGAAGTTCTTGATAATCTTCGATATAATCCCAAAGACTGGTAAACAAGAGTGATTTCAACCATACATTTGAAGTGCACAAAATATATACTATTGTGTGATTCCAGTGAGTGCTTTATCATCTCTTATGGGACTACATGAATAAGCTTTTTTCTCGAGGTTGGTACGGGCCTAAGGCCTTCATCCATATTAGTTTGTCATCATCTCTATTTGTATCGTACTCTTGTCATGAGAAACTCCTTTATCTTTGCACGTTAAAGTTTTGCAACCTATGATAAATGGCAATGCTTTGAGTGTTGAGTTGAGCTAATTGGCACTGATTAAATAAACTAATACCTCTCTTTAAGCAAGACTACTATGTTGCTAACTTTACCCATTAAGATAACGAGGGTGCTTCTATTTGTTAGTGTATGTTTCATCAACTAGTCCCACTATTACATTAACCTCACTCTCTCAATATATGTGCCAACAGGGATGCTCGATTTTGGTGGAACTGCACAAAACCTTTGGGTGCTTCATTGCCTCGACAGCTTCCGTCCTTTCCTGTCAGTCGCTAATCTCCGCTTGCTTTCTTCCTTTCTTTGTCGATCGCTTTTATCTCGGCTTCCAACAAAGGAAATAGTAATTGATATGCTACCTCACACAGGTTGGTACTTGTCTTTATCCTGATTATTGTGCCTGTCATATGTATTGGTAACTTGGTATTGTGCTATTGTTTGCCGATTTCATAAAGGAGTAATTTGGAGCCTGAACTCGCAGGCAAATATTACATCGGGTGATTTCAGTAGAACTACACAAAATGATCAGATGGACAGGTACTTATGCTGCTGCTATGTACTCCAAAGTTCACTCAGACAACCAGATCGACTATGGAAGCAGAACTCACAGCATTAGACACATCATGTGTCGAAGCAGAATGGCTTCGAGAGCTTTTGATGGATTTGCCGGTGGTTGATAAACCAGTGCCGATTGTCCTTATGAACTGTGACAATCAAACAGTGATTGCCAAGGCTAAGAGTTCAAAGGAAAAGATGAAATCCACAAAGCACATAAGAAGAAGATTGAAATCTGTCAGAAAATCAAGAAACTCCGAAGTAATAGCGTTGGATTATATCCAGACGGCTAAGAGTCTGGCAGACCCTTTTACGAAAGGGCTATCACGGACGATGTTGACAAGAAGTGCCTATATTCATTCGAGTATCAACCGGCGTCAACCAATTGTCAAACTCCAAGTATTAGGAGAGTGAACGCCAAAAGTATTGCTTGGTGCATAGCCCAGAAAAACGCAGTCCAGTCTTTGGTCCTAACTTGTGCCTTTTGGTTATCGGCACATATGGTAGCGAACTATATGGCATGGAGTCTAAACATTCCAGACAAGTTGGTTGACGATATATTCATCGGCACTTAATCAGTCTGCACGCCAAGGATGCTCCATTTCAGGTTGAACTGCACAAAAATTTGGGTGGTTCATTTTCTCAACCGCCTCCTTTCTCGCTCCGCAATGTAGAATTTTGGCGAGATACAGGACCAAGATGAGCCAAGAACTAGTTGGATGAAATTAGTGGCCAAGTTGCTCAAACCTCCCTCGGCACGAGGCCACTATTTGAGGATAAACCTACAAGCAAAGTTCAGATTGTCTGTGTTGCCTCTTATGTACTCAAAAGTTTACTCGTACAAGAACTAATTTTAGCAAGAAGTACCTCCGATTGAACACCATTTACCAGTCTGTACCCTAGGTAATTAAAGTTTGTCCATGGATCATATTGGTTGTGATCTCAATCATTTGGATGCATAAACATACTGAACATGTGTATATCTGAATATTTTTGGGAATTATGTATGAATATTGTCGTGTGATCTATCAATCATTTGGATGCATAGATATGCTGAGCTTGTGTATATATGAATCTTTTGAGTTGTTGATACTGAATGTTGGCTATCAATATGAACATGTCCTATGAACCTGAGTTTGATATGAATGTTTACCTTTTCTGCTGTATTTCTGTGTGAACTTGTTAGTATGCCTACTATCGGGTATAAAACGCAGGTCTCTTATAAAAGTAATGATGTGTCCAATTTATGTTTTCCCTTCTAACCACATTATATATATTTATATTATTACTATTATCGTATATTTTATAGAGACTTATATATACATTATAAAAACATCCCACGTGTTATTAACTTATAAAAGTAAATGTTTAACGGAAAATCCTAGTTGTTTTTGACTCACGAGCAAGGAAAATCCTGGTGATTGCGTACAAAAAAGCTTGCGAAGATTTTAAGGACCAATTTAATTATAAGCGCGCTCATTTTTATTTTGAGCAATAACTCACTAATTTCTTAATTATATATATATATATATATATATATATATATATATATATATATATATATATATATGTGCCTATCCGATTTATTCTTTCGTATTAATTGCTCCGTCTAACATAACATTATATATATAACGAGCCCACCTAATACGTGTATTTCAAGGAAGTGCAAATGGGCTGGTATTTCTTAGAAAATATAAATGGGCCTGATTGAAGCGAAATTATTTGTTCACCCAGCCCAGCAAATGGACTGTACATTCTAGAAAACATGGGTTAAATATATGCCACATTTTTGCAGGCTGACATGTGGGCCAATAGGTTGAAGCCTACGCAGGGCGTTGTCAACTTGGTCAACAAATGATTGTGTCATCCACAGCCATTGGATTTATATCCAACGGCCGGCATGCACCTTCAATCTCTCGTCTTCTTCCTCCAGTGTCACCGGGACCGCCTGGTGCGGCCTCCGGCGGCTAGCGGCTCTGCTTAGCACGCATCGCTGCGAAGTGCTACCCCACCGTCGGCCAGGCTATCCCTCCACCCCTCGACACCTCCTGTTATTCTCCACATACTACAGCCCCACGCCGCAACAGAACCAGTTATAACTCTTCTCCTCCTCTCAATCTGTGACTCCACTGCCGCATTTTCCCATCTCCGAGTCTTTCCCGTACGGGGCCTCGCCGTCGTCCAGCGCCTCGCTGTGTTCGGTGCAGCGTGGTCAACAAACGAGTCATCGGAAGAGGACTGTACGTGGAGAGCCTGACGGCTGGGACCCACGAGGTCCATGGTCGCACGCAAGGAAAGTTCCTCCTTATTAAGCTGAACAAAATGTTTCCTCCACCTGACAGCTGGGACTCACCGGCTGTATCTTCGCACGGAAGGAAGTGCCTCCTTGTTTTGCGAAAAAAATTATTTATCCCGTTGACAGCTGGGACCTGTCAGATTTGGTGACTGACTTGTGGGCCTGCTAAGCGGACATGTACGCACGGCTTTGTCAACATAATCAACAAATGATTCTAGCAGCTGGACCATTGGATGTTAATCCAACAACCGTGCTCCTTCTTCAACCTCTGTTCTTGCTCCTGTCTCCCGTGCACCGCGGCTGTGCTGCCGTGCACCTGAACCAGTGAAGTTTCCCACTCCTCTCTATCTGCGACTCCACTGCCCCGTCTTCCCCATCTCCGGGTCGTTCCAGTCTGGGTGCGCTCAGCACGGTGTGGTTAACGTGGTCAACAACCGAGAGTCATCGGAAGATGACTGTATGTGAGAGCTGACAGTGGGGACGCACCACGCCCATGGACGCATGCATGCAACGGAACGTGGCGAGGTCAACGTGGTCAAGGAACGACTTCCATCGGAAGTATACTGTACGTGAAGAGTCTCAGCTGGGTCCACGGCCGCAGCAAGTAAGTGCCTCCTTATTACACGGAAAATAATGATTCCTCCAACTGACAGCAGGGACCCACTGGATGGGCCACCATATTTTGCGAAAAAAACATTTGCCCCCTGACTGCTAGGACCCACCTGACGGGCCACCGTATTTCATGAAAAAAATGCCCCCCCCCGTCAGCTCGGACCCACCGGAAGTGCCTCCTTATTACACACAAAAAAAATGAATACACCCCCTGCTAGCTGGGACCCACCTTGGTGGGAGGGTGACTTGTGGGCCTACTAAGTTGAAGGGGACGAAGGGCTTTGTCAACTTAGTCAATATGAACGATTCTAACTCCAGTGACCGTACGATGTCCATCCAACGGCCGTAGTGCTTCTTCAACCTCTGGTCTTCTTGCTCCAGCCACCCAAACCAGCGTCGGTCGTGCCTCATGCTCCTGCCTCCCATGGCCGGCTGTGCTGCCGCGGAGGCCTCACCGCCCCTACTATTCCCACCGCTAGCCAGGCCCTGCGGCGACGGCAGCCTCCACTACAAAAAAATACACTTCCGTGATGATACGTGTTTGTCACATAGGTCGCGTTTTTTGTCATGCATGTACATCTATGACAAATTTATGACAGAATCAAGATAGTCATACCTGTGTTGTCGTAGAAGTGTTCCATGACATTACCAAAATTATCATCACAGAAGTGTCCACTTCCATGATGATAAATCACGCGTCACAGAAGTGCTTTCGTCAAGGGTGACCGACACGTGGCATCCACCGTAACGGAACGCCATTAATCTATTGGGTCGGATTTTGGATCCGATAACCCGTTAACAGCCACGACCAATACCGATTTTCCACATGTAAAATTCTCATTGGCCTTTAGCTGGGCCAGCCCATTATGGTCTGCAGAATCTTGTGGACCTTTAGCTGGACCAGCCCAAAAGTGGCCCACAAAGTTTAAATGGGTCAGCCCAACCGAAGGCCCATAAGATTTAGCGGACCATAATGGGCCGGCCCAATTAAAGGCCCACAAGATTTTAAAGACCACAATGGGCCGGCCCAGCTAAAGGCCCACAAGATTCTGTAGACCATAATGGGTCGGCCCAGCTAAAGGCCCAACATTCTCTGTCAAATTGACCCGTCAACGGCCTGGTCTAAACTTGTCATCAATGCGGCCCATGGTCACTTCTGGCCCGTTAACAGTCCGCTAAGTAATTGGGCCGAATTACGACCCGGTGTATTTCCGGACTGTTAAAGGTCCAGCTTGGTTTGGGCCCATTTACAGGCGATCAAAACTTTCGGCCCATAAACGACCGTGAAGGATTTGGGTCATATTCGGCCATGTCTGTCATTCGGCCTATTAGAGGCCCACTAAAGATTTGGGCCACTTTCGGCCTGTTGTCATTTTCGGCCTGTTAACGCCAGACGTAAACCATGGGCCATATGTGGCCCAACGTCATATCGGGCCCATTAACGGCCCATATAAAAATGACGATAATCTAGCCCGACCGAAGTTTCGGCCTGTTAAAGGCCCGTGTATTAGGTCGGCGCATTTACGGCCCGTCCGAATTTCGGCCTGTCAAATACCCGCATCGTAAATGGGCCACCATTTCGGCCTGCTAAGTCCAGTGGGTTATTTGGCACAATCAGGGCCCAATCTCACTTTCGGTCTATTAAAGGCCCATGTTTTTATGGGCTCGAGATATTTACACCTGTAAACGGCCTATTTTTACTGAGGGCCCAAATTATGTTTAGGCCTGTTAAAGGCCCACTATGGGTACAGGCCTACCAGAAAATTTTGAAAGCTTATGCTAATTTATGCCCAGATATTTTTAGTGGGCTACATGCCAATTTCGGCCCGTAATCGTTTTTAGCCCAATTGGAATGGGCCCGACGAATGTTGGCATGTTGGGCTCCTACGAAGCTTTCGGCCGAATACATTACTAAGATAAACCTACACTATACAAAAATAGCTTCATAATTACTGCAGCCTGTGGCAGCATCATAAATGTTGTATCACAACAAAATAAATTCCAATTGTACAACAAAAGGCCTGTTGACATAAAGTTTACAGTCCTTCCAGATAAAAGCACCATCATATGTATAGAAGCATGGATCATTTGACCTGAGTGCTAATGTTTCAGGCTGTAGAATCTGATGGAGCAGCACGATCTCCACCTTTTTTCCGCCATTGCTCTTCAACAACGAAGCAAATGTCTGATAGTCTGGTTTCAAAACCATTCATATCTTGACGACATTTCTCAACCACTATTCTTGTTTTTGAAACAACGTCCATTAGGGATTGGACTTGTGTCTGGAGCACAGATATATCACTCTGTCTAGCAAGAAGATTTTTTTCAGTAGGCGATTTGGATGAGGTTACCTTGACAACCAACCCAGAATTACGTAGGAAGGTGCTTTTTGCACTGTTAGTGGAGAGATACTGACGCACTGCAGCAAGAGGTGACATTGTGCCTGCAGTAGCCTCGTCACCTTCAGGTGGTTGTGGCTGTTCAATCATTTGTTCCATATCTTCCTGAAAGTTTGAACTTGTAGATTAATGTATCGGATAAGTTACTAATGAGACAAAAACAAACAAAGTAGGTTAAACGTTTATACATAACTTATTTTGGTGAACTACTGTAATACATTAGCATGTATTGTAGTGCCAACTACATAATAAAATCACTTTCGAACATATGTCCATGTAGCATGCCCTCTTTGTATTGTCTATTTCCTCACATTCGCTGACATCTAAGGATAAGGAGACATGGTTTAAAGTAGGATGAACATAGTATGACATCATTCATATCATGGGCAAACAGATATAAAACAAACAGGCTATTTTATCATTGTGTGCGCACGTGAACATAACAACTAGATTATAGATCAAGACCAAAAGAATATCCTTCATCTGTTTTAAACCATGTAAGGAGAAATGATACGCTAAGACAATTGTGTATAAAAGTGAACAGAGTAACTGACATTGGCTGCAAACCAACACTAGTAGAAAACAAGGCTTTCGTCCGGGCCGATTCAGCCCATTAGTCCTGGTTCAATCCGTAACGGGACCAATGGAGCTATTTGCCCGATTCAGGAGCCCAGGGGCCGGCCGGGCCACGTGGGCCATTGGTCCCGTTCGTCCGGACCTTTTGGTCCCGTTGGTGGGACGAACCGGGACCAATGGTCCTGCTCTGGCCCACCACTATTGGTCCCGGTTGGTGGCATGAACCGGGACCAAAGGCTTCCCTTTAGTCCCGGTTCATGCCACCAACCGGGCTAATGGTGCTGCCTATATATAGCCCCTCACAAGAAGCGAGAGCACACTTTGCTCTGCTTTTTCCGGCCGAGGGGAGAGGGCTTGGTGGTGCTCTAGCTCACCTCCTATGCACACAAGGTGTTCGATGGAATGCCCGAGCCACACTACTTAAGGTTTCTCCTCTCCAGCTCGACCGCCAAACTCCATTTTGCTCAATATTTATCTAGGTTTAGCGGTCCGTCACGCCTGTCCCCCGCTTCATCGCCGTCGATCACCCGCCGATCTCATCGCCGGCACCACCGTGGTGAGCCTCTTGTTCTAATCTTCTTTCTGAAAGAAAAAATATTATTACTTGTTTGTTTAGATATATACTTGTATTATTTTCTTACTTTTATTATTGCATCTTATATAGTGCGATGGTTTTGGTATCCGCCCCCGTCGGCCCTCGTCCTGTCTATGATTCGGATGTGGTATATATTATCATTTCATAACTATTGGTTCATTTATTGTTTATGAAAATTATGCCGACCAACGTGACATAGATTTTATTTATCTAGGAGGTTGTTGAACCGGAAATTCCAACCGACCCTATTGTCGAGAGGTTAAATTTAGTTGAAGAAGAAAACAATTTCTTGAAGGAAAAAATAAAAAAGCTTGAGGAGGAGAAGATGATATTGGAGTTTCATGTTGCGGATGTCGTCGATGATCACAAGATCAAGATGGATGCAATGCGCTTGAAGATGAGAAAGATTAGAAAATATGCCATTCATACCGAGGCTTGGTATCATTATGTCGTTGGATCAGTTGTTACCTTGGTTGCGATTATGATCGCATTTGTTTTCGCATTGAAATGTTTTACATAGTTTCAATGTATGGTTTAATTAATTTAGATGCTCTGCAGAGCTTTATGTTGTTAGATGAGAACTATGTATGTACTTTGGTTTTAATGTGATGATGAACTTCTATTAATTTGGTCACTTAATTATCTATTCATGATTTTCTGTAATGATTTTTGACACACTTAATTATATATAATGCACGCAGATGAACCGGCAATGGATGTACGGTGACAGACACACCTCCGAGTACATTAAGGGCGTGCATGATTTTCTCGAAGTGGCTGAGGCAAACAAGCAGAATGGTTTTATGTGTTGTCCATGCCCTATATGTGGGAATACGAAGTCTTACTCTGACCGGAAAATCCTTCACACCCACCTACTTTACAAGGGTTTCATGCCACACTATAATGTTTGGACGAGGCACGGAGAAATAGGGGTTATGATGGAAGATGGCGAGGAAGAAGAGTACGATGACAACTATGTGCCCCTGAATACGGTGATGCTATCAACATCAAGATGCACCAGACGATGTGCACGATGGTGCTGCAACGCGAAGCTACTGAAGATCAAGAGGAACCAGACGATGTGCCCGATGATGATGATCTCCGCCGGGTCATTGTCGATGCAAGGACACAATGCGAAAGTCAAAAGGAGAAGTTGAAGTTCGATCGCATGTTAGAGGATCACAAAAAAGGGTTGTACCCCAATTGCGAAGATGGCAACACAAAGCTCGGTACCGTACTCGAATTGCTGCAGTGGAAGGCAGAGAATGCTGTGCTCGATAAAGGATTTGAGAAGCTATCAAAATAATGAAGAAGAAGCTTCCAAAGGATAACGATTGCCCGACAAAGACATACGCAACAAAGAAGGTCGATGCCCTCTAGGATTGGAGGTGGAGAAGATACATGCATGCCCTAATGACTGCATCCTCTACCGTGGTGCCTACAAGGATCTGAACGCATGCCCGGTATGCGGTGCATTGCGGTATAAGATCGACGAGATGACCACAGTGATGTTGACGGCGAGCCTCCCAGAAGAGGGTTCATGCGAAGGTCATGTGGTATGCTCCTATAATACCACGGTTGAAACGTCTGCTCGAAACGGAGAGCATGCCAAGTTGATGCGATGGCACAGTGAGGACCGTAAGAAAGACGGAAGTTGAGAGCACCCACGACGGGTCGCAGTGGAGAAAAATCGAGAGAAAGTACTGGGATGAGTTTGCAAAGGACCCAAGGAACGATGGTTTGCTTTAAGCGCGGATGGCATTAATCCTTTCGGGAGCAGAGCAGCAATCACAGCACCTGGCCCGTGACTCTATGTATGTATAACCTTCCTCCTTGGATGTGCATGAAGCGGAAGTTCATTATGATGCCGTTCTCATCCAAGGCCCTAAGCAACCCGGCAACGACATTGATGTGTACCTAAGGCCATTAGTTGAAGAACTTTTACAGCTGTGGAATGGAAACGGTGTACGACGTGGGATGAGCACAAAAGGAGAATTTGACCTAAAGGCGTTGTTGTTCGTGACCATCAACGATTGGCCCGCCTCAAGAACCTTCGTGACAGATAAACAAGGGATACCACGCATGCACGCACTGCTTACTTGACACCGATAGTATATACCGGAAGCTGCAGGAAGAATGTGTACCTGGCCATCATCGATTTCTTCCGACCAACCATCAATGTCGAAAGAAAGGCAAGCATTTCAAAGGCGAGGCAGATCACCGGAAGAAGCCCGTCAATGATTTACATGTAATCTTTGGAAAGGGTCCCGGCGGACTAGCTGTTCCGAATGACGCTGAGAATCACGCACCCATGTGGAAGAAGAAATCTATATTTTGGGACCTACCCTCTTGAAAGACCTAGAGGTCCGCTCTTGATCAACGTGATGCACGTGACGAAGAACCTTTGCGTGAACCTGCTAGGCTTCTTGGGCGTGTATGGGAAGACAAAAGATACACCGAGGCACGAGAGGACCTGCAACGCTTACACGAAAAAGAGGGCATGCCTCCAAAGCAGATGAAGGTCCTGCCAGCTACGCTTCTTACGAAAGAAGAGAAAGAAATATTCTTTCAATGCCTGCTCAAGATGAAGGTCCCGACTGGCTTCTCGTCGAATATAAAGGGAATAATAAATATGCCGAGAAAAGTTCCGAACCTAAATCTCATGACTGCCACGTGATTATGACGCAACTGCTTCCGGTTGCATTGAGGGGCTTCTACCGAAAAGGTCCGATTAGCCATTGTGAAGCTATGTGCATTCCTCAATGCAATATCTCGAAGGTGATCGATCCAGAAATCGCACCAACGCTAAGGAGTGATGTGGCGCAATGTCTTGTCGGGCTTGATCTGGTGTTCCCACCATCCTTCTTCAATATCATGACGCACATCCTAGTTCATCTAGTCGACGAGATTGTCATTCGGGGCCCGTATTTCTACACAATATGTACCCCTTTGAGAGGTTCATGGGAGTCCTAAAGAAATATGTTCATAACGCTTAGGCCGAAGGAAGCATCTCCATGGGCCATCAAACAAAGGATGTCATCGGGTTTTGTGTTGACTTCATTCCTGGCCTTAAGAAGATAGGTCTCCCTAAATCGCGGTATGAGGGGAGACTGATCGAAAAGGCACGCTTGGAAGGGACTCAATAATATGCAGGGACGGATATTCTTGGTCTCAAGCACACTACACAGTTCTACTGAACTCTACCTTGGTGACCCGTATGTTGATGAACACAAGAACAGTCTGCGCTCCAAACACCCGGTCAAAAGCGACGATCGGATTACATGTGAACACATCAGACTTTCAGCAGTTGGTTGGAAACACGCCTCGTGAGGTGACAGCACTGTTTGTGATGAGTTGTACTTGTTGTCCAGGGGACCATCTTCGACTGTAATGATTTGGAAAGGATACGAGATAAATGGGAATACATTTTACACGATTGACCAAGATGAAAAGAGCACCAACCAAAACAGCGGTGTCCGCTTTGATGCAGCAACCGACAAGGAAATGACACATATTATGGTTACATAGTAGACATATGGGAACTTGACTACGGAGTAGATTTTAAGGTCCCTTTGTTTAAGTGCAAGTGGATCAATCTGTCAGAGGCGGGTACAGGTAGACCCACAGTACGGAATGACAATAGTGGATCTGAAAAATCTTGGGTACACCGACGAACCGCTCGTCCTAGCCAATGATGTGGCACAGGTTATCTATGTGAAGGACATGTCTACCAGACCGAGGAAAAGAAAAGATAAGGAAGCGAATACATCATACAATGAGCCAAAGCGCCACATAGTTCTTTCAGAAAAAGGGACATCCCGGGAGTGGAGGGCAAGATGGACATGTCTCAAGAGTATGAAAAGTTTCATGAAATTCCCCCTTCAAAGTCAAGGCTGACCCAAGCATCCTGATAAACGATGAAGATTATCCATGGTTACTGGCGCAATAAGCAAAGCGACACAAGCGAAGAAAAAGTGAAGACTTTCTCCCGCAACTATTATGATGATACCATGCCAACTTTGTAACACACGAGTATGATACCATTGTCCGTTTTGTACATGCACATGTTATGCCAACTTTTTCAGAGTTCATTTGAAAACTATGAATTTGAAAACCTCGCCAACCAAGGGCGCCACACCGGTTATAAGCCCGTCCCTCTACACACCGCTTTGTTGTAAGCGTAAACAAAATAAAATAAATAAAGCAACAAAGAAAACAAAAAAGAGTTTTCAAATTTGAAAACTAATGGCACTAACAGAAGTTTATAATTTTTCTAAAACTAAAAGCAAAAAGAATTAAAAATAAAGAAAAAACAACAAAAAATAAATAATGCAGAAAACAGAACAAAAAACTAAAAAAAAAATAAAAATAGCAACAATAAGTATTTTGTTGTAAGCGTAAAACAAAATAAAATAAATAAAGCAACAAAGAAAACAAAAAAGGAGTTTTCAAATTTGAAAACTAATGGCACTAACAGAAAGTTTATAATTTTTCTAAAACTAAAAGCAAAAAGAATTAAAAATAAAGCAAAATACAACAAAAATAAATAATGCAGAAAACAGAACAAAAACTGAAAAAAAATAAAAATAGCAACAATAAGTATTTTGTTGTAAGTAGAAACAAAATAAAATAAATAAAGCAACAAAGAAAACAAAAAAAAGAGTTTTCAAATTTGAAAACTAATGGCACTAACAGAAAGTTTATAATTTTTCTAAAACTAAAAGCAAAAAGAATTAAAAAATAAAGCAAAAAACGAATTTTGGAATAACTTTGGAATAACGATATTCGGAAGGTTCTTGCTGAACTTTGTACCAAAAAGCGAATTATCCTATCTGGGACTCCGTTCCAAAATAACTTTGGAGAGCTTCGTACCATCATGCACCAAGTTACTTTACGCCTAATGATGAAGACATGGTTTTGTTGAATCCTTTGACACTAGGCAACCTCCCGACCCCTCGGCGATCCTCGACCCCTTGACCCTCGACCGCTCGGCGATCCACGACCCTCTACCCTACCGCGGGCGTCGATGCCCACGTCACTTGTGGGACATAGATGTAGTGTTCAACGCCGACCCCCTCCCGATAGCTTCAACACGTGGGGGTCGATATTACCCCCTCCTTGAAGCGTTCTCGAGGCCACCCCCTAACCCTTGAAGCGTTGTCGAGGCCACCCCAAACCCTAGAGAAGCAGCGTCGAGGCCACTAATATGATTCCTTATTGTGATTAGCTAGCTAGTTCTACGCTTGCCACTAATATATCCATATCTGTCATGTTTGAATGATAATTGCCATGTTGTAAATATTTGTAGGAACTATGGACACCCCGAGACGAAGCACAAGAAGCATTGTTGAGGGACATAATCGCACAAGGAAGTGATGCCGCCTCGCTTCGTTGATGTTTCTCAACGACAACGATGGTCTGGAAGGAGAGGGTGAAGAAGCAGCTGGCTATGATTTACATGGCTCCGATGACCCAATGCCGGTGCAAGAAGGAGAGGGTGAAGAAGCAGACCGTGAGGACGGCTTCGGTGACCACCAAACCGATTCCGGACAGGTATATATATTAGTTAAGCCTGTGCTGACTAGCTCTCGTCTTTGTTTTGGTATGTACACATATTAATTAACTCTCGTCTTTGTTCTTTTTTCTAGCCCTCCGGATCGAGCACAACTTCGGTAAAGAGACGAGGCCCGAAGAAAAAGTTGAGCTCGGATGAAAAGTTTGAGATCATACAAATCGCGCGCGACGGCCAACCGATTGAACCCTACCGGACAAAGAAGGCATTTGTTGCTCAGTGCGGGGTTCTGGTTAGGGACAAGATCCCGATCAGCATCCACCAATTGTATAAGCCTAAGAACGAAGAGCCTGAGGTGTCTTATGTCAATGATATGCAGAAAAATGATCTTTGGACTGAGCTGAAGTAAAATTTTACCCTACCGCTAGAGGATGATCAGGAGAAGCCAGTAATAGAGCCATTAATCAAGTCTTTTGCTCTTAAGAAGATGGCAAAACTATTCAGGAATTGGAAGAAAGAACTCAATACGTATGTCGAAAAAATGAGACACCAGAATTCAAGGGCAAATATGAGAAGATCGAGATGATGGCCCGCATTTGTGGCCTACAAGACATCGGAAAAGAGTAAAAAGATGTCGGCGACAAACAAGAGAAATGCTGCGAAGAAGAAGCTTCACCATCGCACGGGTCGTGGCTACCTCGTAGCCCGGCCTAAGTGGGCCAAGGCTGAGAATGATCTTCTTGATAAACGGATCAAACCAGAGACAATGAACTGGCCAGACCGTTGCCGCACTTGGTTCTTCGGGGCCGGCGGATCCTTGGACCCTATAACAGGGAAGTGCATTTGGACGGATGAACAATTGGACATACCGGTCAAGAGGCTTCAGCAATATATCAAGCAGCGCAGCAAGGGAAGTTCGTTCTGCAGGGGAGAAGGACGAGCTCACAATGGCCCTCGGGAATCCTGAGCACCACGGACGGACACGAGGCATGCCAGCTCCGCTTCGTGGAAGGCTGGATTTCGGACGCAGGGGTTACAAAACCCATGAGAGGAGGAAGAAACGGAGCAGAGCCAAATGCAGGCGCTGCACGAAAGGGTAATGGGGCTAGAGGAACGAGAAGAGGAACGAGAAGCAGCAGATCGCAGCAAACGACCTGCCGAAGCTTCCCCCGAAGCTACCCCGCCATCTCGGCGGAGAAGCAGCGTGGCTTCCACCGAGCTGCTTCAGCCAGAGAAGCAGCATGCCTTGACGGCTCCTGCCAGCTATCCCGTGGATGCTATCACGGATGCTGAAAATTGCCACCTTATGGCGCAATGGAGCAATTTGAAGGTCAAGGCGGCTGTTGGCTCTGTTTATCCTACTAAACCCGACTCAACTTTTCACCGCCGCCGATTCCGAAGGATATGCTAAGGTGATGGTCGATGAAATAACGGAGGATTTGAGGACCTCGGCTTGACCACCCTACCGGTGAAGGGAGTATCGGCTGGGTTCTGCTCAAGACTCCATGCCTATGGCGGAAGGATCTCATCAACCTTCCGAACTGGGCGCCTCCGCCTCCTCCTCCTCCTCCGGGCGAGTCAGGGCACTCCGCCTCCTCCGCCGCCTCCTCCTCCGTGGTGACGATCAGGGCACTCGGCGGCTCCTTCTCCGGCGTGGCGGCACTCCGCCTCCTTCTCTGCTGCACCGCGCGCCCGAGCAGCCAGCCTCCTCCTTCTCCGCCTCGTCGGCAAGGGCGGAAGAGACCCGCCGCCGCCCGGCTGCTCCGTGCGCGTCGTAGTCCTTCTCCTCCGCCTCGTAAGCAAGGAAAGAAGACATCCGCTCCGCTCTGCTCTGCCGGCGTCTAGCAAGACAGCCAAAGGTGGGAGGAGATACTGATTCGGTCCTTCTCGAAGACTCGGAGAAGTTACCGTCTGAGAGGAGCGAGGAGGAAAACGCGAAGATCGCGCAGACCAAAGTGGATGACTGGTTTCAAGGGTTGAAAGCAAGAGACATCCACCTCCGGAGGAGAAGGTAGATCCGTGAAAGCGAAGCGACTGCTGCCCCGACAAAACCACCCAAGTCTCCGCCGAAAGGCAACTATGAGCGCATTATTGGAAAGGCATTTGCGAAGCGGAGAGGTCGGGAAGTACTGCCGATGATCAAAGGATGAAAGAACTACGAGCTGGGAAACAAATTGCCCAGCTCGGCGAACAAGCAAGCACTCGTGCCCCCGCTCAAGGTGCTGCTAGCGACATCGCCGATCCTAGGATGGTGCCGGTTATGGCAATCCTGCAGATTACCTGCCTGACGATGTACATTATGATTTCTTGGAGGTGCAGATACAAAGATACGATGTACGGAAGCCTCTCGTCAAAGATGAAAGTTCTCTATCAACGATGATGCGAAGATTGCATGATTGGTACATGAAAACCTGCAAAGAGTCCGAGGGAGGAGTACTTTGTATGTGAGAGTTAAAAGGAGCATGACCTCCTTGGAATTGAACTGTTGCCTATTCCATTTGATGAGTTCTATCAGTTTTTCAATCAATTGGCCCTCGATAAAGCAACGGTCACCTGCTCTCGTCTGTAAGTAGTACTACTTCATCATTAAGTCTCTATATAACTCAGCCCTTTCATTGCATGTATTTATAATTATCCTCACTATATTATGCAGATTGAAGATCGCCGAATTGAAGAAAAGACAAGTGGGTGATATTGGGTTCATTAACACATTATCTCATAGATAAATTTGAGGTTGAATTTCGTAAAGAAAATACCGAGGCCAACTTGCTACAATCGTTGGTAATAAATGAACACAAAGATATAATACTCTTTCCTTACAACTTCAAGTGAGTGTTACTGTCTTGTGGCATATTCGGTTTCCTTATTAGTCCAGGTTATAGTAATGTAATATTGATGAGTTATGCATGTGTGCAGCTACCACTATATTCTCCTAGAGATTAAGCTTGAGAAGGAGTAGTAACTGTCTTAGACTCCAAGCGAAAAGATCCCAAGGAGTATCACGGACATGACTGAAATGCTCGAGAAGTAAGTTAAATCGATCATTATCCACCATATCAGCAACTTTGTTCATTTCTGATATCAAGTAATTGTTTTCTTTGTATGGCAGGGCTTGGAGAAAATTCACCAAAAAGCTCCGGACTACCGGAGAAGCTGCAATTTAGACACCAAAGTAAGTACTATATAGTAGCATATTCCACGCATCTCCTAGTGATTCAAGCGCTAGTTTCATCAATACCATTTAGCATGCTTGCTAATTATCAGTTTGATTGACCTCTATTTCTTGTAAAGTGGTTGTGGCAGGAACAAGGAATGATTTCTGTGGATACTACGCTTTGCGAGTCCATCCGCACACGACCTGTGAGCGGGCTACTCCGACAAACAATATGAAGTGCGTAAATAAAATATTCACAATTTTATTTTATTACCATCATTTGTGTTGAGTTTCATTCATTCATATATATATATATATATATATATATATATATATATATATATATATATATATATATATATATATATATATATATATATATATATATATATATATATATATATATATATATATATTGACCCTTTCTTAAAATTAGATGTTTGGATGGGATGAACTCCTAGCACCAGATCGCATGCGAGCAATTCAAGAGGAATTGGCGGCATTCTTTCTTGACCACGTGATCGCTGAAGACGGAGAATACTATGTGGACCACACGTCCGTATGTTAGGAGATTATATATTTGTAAAAGATAATTATTGTATATATGTAGCCGGTAGTGTCGGATAGATATACGATAACTTGTTGTTCGACCAATCTCTCGGAGAAGGAGAGGTGGTCGATATCACTTCTCTCTGTATGCATATATGTTCATGACGATCTTCTGTTTGCTTAATTACTAGCTAGCTAGTGTGTCTAGCTAGTCCTCTCTATACGTATGTATAGTACGTAGCGTCGACCAAGCACGGACAAAAGAGAGGACACCTTTCTCTATTAATTAGCTAGCTATAGCACAATATATGAAACACCTAAATTAACCCCCCAACCCCCCCTTTCAAAAAAAAACAAAAACCACAGCCATAGAAATGCTGACGCGTGGATGCCTATTGGTCCCGGTTGGTGCCACCAACCGGGACCAAAGGCCCTCCCGCTGAGCTCGTGGACAGGCCACGTGGAGGCCCATCTGTCCCGGTTCGGATTGAACCGGACTAAAGGATCAGGGCATTAGTACCGATCCTTTAGTCCCGGTTCATGAACCGGGACTAAAGGCCCTCACCAACCGGGACTATAGGCCCTTTTTCTACTAGTGCAAGTAGTTAAATGAACACATCACAGTACCAATCAGTTCAAGGCAGGAGGAGTAAGGACTTACAACAGCGGCTTGAACTGGTGTGCTCATGCCCTTCATCTTGCTGGTGTGGCAATCCTTGAAGATTTGCACTGCATTCGGTTCAGGTTCTTTTTGGTCCGCACGGGCTTTCCTCTGTATTTGGAACAAGTCAATATAGATACGATAATATGGCACAAAGAAAAGAAGGAAGTAGCAGCTATTTACATAAGCGTCGCAGTGTGCAATATAGCTACGAGATCATGTTGTCTGTTGGAATTTCACTTTAGAACGGTTGGTTTTGTTCTTCAAACAGTTAGCCTAGAAGAAGATACACTTGTAAGGCACATACATAAATACAAGTTCAATATGTGGTCTGATAAAATACATATAGCCTACCTGATACTTTGGATCAGACCAGTGTTTAACGAGGGCTGTCCAGTCTTCATCTGTAATATATTCCACTGGAGATGTTTGGGCGATTTCATTGTTAGCCTTGCCTTCAAAGTGAGATTTTCTAAGGTGGTACTGATACTGTCGCAGAGCAGACTAAAAAACATGAGTGCATGCTTGTTTAGTTGCATCATCTTTCAGATCCAACTTGAACCTCATCTGTTGAAAAAAGAATGTGAGTCTTATTAGGAGGACGCTAGAAAGTATGGGACAGAGCAAGACAATATTACTAATTGCGATGAATAACATTACTTACGGATAAATGGTCAAGGAAGGTGTTAAACTGGGTATTGTCTTTCTCATTCCTGTACTGGATCCACGTATGGAGGATACGGCATGACACCTAACGGCAACGGCTGCCTCTGATACTAATTTGTCTGACTCTGTAGCATCACGTGGCCTTTTTAAACCTGCCTCAAAATGGATCTCCATTATTCCTCCTTTAGATTTTGTTAATATGTCAAGCATTATCCCTGATGTATGCTTCGCTTGCGCGTGGTGCTAGTTCAACAACGAATATGGAAAGTGTTAGTGTACATCAAACCGTGAGAGTACATATAAAGGAGCATGCAAGCGCAACTTGACTCGGTCAGTACCGTCTTGGTGTTGATGCTCATGAGGTTCATCTGATCTTGCCAAGTCTGTTGTGTCGCAATTAGCTTCGGAAGTAGTGTTAGGTGTGAAGGCAGCTTGGGAACCGCCGCCCGAGCAAACGAACGAGTAACTGGTTGAGATGTTGGTACAGTTGAAGCGGATGCTGCAGCTGGTGGAGCAGTGATACCGTGTTTGTATATTTAGCCGGTGGACTTGGACCTTCTCTCGCACTATAAGTACCAGAGAATCTCGACGGCAGAACCTTTTCCGTTTCACCCGACGAGCAACAGCACTCCCTACTATATTATTTTCCTTGCTCTTTTTTCACTTTGCCATGTCAAGCTATACCCACAACACAAAAGAATAAAATCACTCTTCGAACTCATTGATGCATGATACGCATAAGCAATACTTTGATGTAAGACAACCGTATGAGGATGGAATATGTAAGAAAAACAGACGGCATGACATATTCACAGCTACGATGTGCAAACTAAGGTATGATTTTCAAGAAAATAGAAGTAATGCAAGCTAGACACCATATGAAAGATGCAACCAATATTACTCGCCAAGTTAAAAGTGTCTTGTCATAAGTGGAAATTCAAAAATTAGAAGCAAGATAACGTAGAAATCAATGCAAGATGCAACCACTATCAAACTGCCATGTTAAAAGCGCCCAATCATGAGTTACTTGATGCGGGATACACAATAGCAGTACTTTGATGTAAGAACATGGTATGATAGATAGATGCGTGTATTCTAGACACGTAAAGCCATGTCATATGCACATGTATAACGATAAACTCAGCAGGTGCAATTTAATCAAAATAGAAGAAATACAGGCTAGACAACATATGCAACATGAAACCAATTATCACATTGTCAACTTAGGGCAAGCACCGCGATGGTGGAGTGCGGAGATGAACTCATCATGTAGACTTGGGACTTCAACTTCATTAGCGTAGCAGTGGCAAATATAGAGAGTCTTTGTTTGCGTCGGTGGAGTACCACCAACATCCCTAACTTACTCTTTTCCTTCCTATTTTCTCGATATTGCCTTATGAAGTCAAAACCACAAGAAGATGAATAAAATTAGCTCTGCATAACTGGTTGATGCATGATACGTATTTAACACTACTTTGATGTAAGGCAAGCGCAGGATAGGAGGATGGAATATATACAAAAAGACAGTGTTTCATATTCACACGCATTTATAGGAGGATGGAATATGTATGAAAAAACAGTAGGCGCAAGGCATTTCAACAAAATTAGAAGAAATGAAAGCTAGGCACCATATGAACATGCAACCAATATCACTCTATCAGGTAAAAAGTGTCTCATCGTAAGTGCCATTTCAAGAAATTAGAAGCAAGACAAGCTAGAAGACAATGCAAGATGCAACCTACATCACAGTCCCAAGTTAAATGTGTCTTATGGGTAAGTGATCATTGCAGTATAAGTTGTAAGCTACGCAGATGCAATTCTACATAATCGAAGCAATACAAACTAGACATCATACGGAAAACACAACCACGTATAACAGTTCCAAGTAAGAGCAAGCACTGTGATGGTGGAGTAGGGAGATGTGCTCATCATGTACATGTATGTTCTAGAAACAGGAACACATGTCATATTCACAGGCATTATGTGTAAAGTAAGCAGATGCAATTCAAGTTAGAAGCAATACAAGCTAGACATCATACGCAACATGCAACCACATATAATAGTGTCAAGTTAGAGAAAGCACCTGTGATGGTGGAGTAGGGGAGATGTGCTCATCATCTACACAGCTACATTGACTGTCCAGCCTTGTGTTGTCTTGCAAATCTTGTTGGGAGGATGGCGGAGTCGAATCTGTAGAGACCCCCTGTTTGAGTTGCTCCGAAGGACCACCATCATCCACTATCGTACTAATTTCCTTCAGCTGTAATGATTTTGCATTGTGAAGTCAAACCGATAAGAAAAAGGAATAAAATTCGCTCTTCAGAATTCAGTCATGCATGATACTGACGAACACTACTCGGATGAAAGGCAAACACATGATGCGAGGATGGAATATGTATGAAAAACAGGATGGTGTGACATATTCACACCTATGATGTGGTAACTAAGCAGAAGGCATTTCAACAAATTAGAAGCACTGCAAGCTAGACACCATATGAAAGATGCAACCAATATCACTCTGCCAAGTTCAAACAGTATGGCGTTTCAACAAATTAGAAGCAGTATATGCTAGAAATCATATGCAAGACACAACCAATATCACAAAGGCGACTTAAAGGTGCCTTATCATAAGTGAGTGATGCGGATATGCAAGAATAGTAGTCTGATGTAGAAAGAGGAACACATGTCATATTCACAGCATTATGTGTAAAGTAAGCAGATGCAATTCAACAAAGTTAGAAGCAATACAAGCTAGACATCATACGCAACATGCAACCACATATAATAGTGCCAAGTTAGAGCAAGCACTGTGATGGTGGAGTAGGGAGATGTGCTCATCATCTACACAGCTACGTTGACTGCCTAGCCTTGCATTGTCTTGCTAATCTTGTTGGGAGGATGGCGAGTAGAATCATAGAGAACCTCCGTTTCAGTTGCTCGGAAGGACCACCATCATCCAATGCCTTGCCAATTTCCTTCAGCTTTATTGATTTTGCATTGTGAGGTCATACCGACAAGAAAAAGGAATATCATTCGCTCTTCAGAACTCATTCATGCATGATACTGACGAACACTACTCTGATGAAAGGCAAAGTCATGATACGAGGATGGAATATGTACGAAAAAATGGACGGCTTGACATATTCACACCTATGATGTGGTAACTAAGCAGAAGGCACTTCAACAAATTAGAAACACTGCAAGACACCATATGGAAGGTGCAATCAATATCACTCTGCCAAGTTAAAACTGTCTCGTCATAGGTGGCGTTCATCAAACTAGAAGCAATACATGCTAGAAATCATATTCAAGACACAAACCAATATCACACTGCCAACTTAAAGGTGTCCAATCATAAGTGACTGATGCAGGATACACAAGAAGAGTAGTTTCATGTAAGAACATGGTGTGATAGACAGATATAGTATGTACCAAAAACAGGAAAGCGTGTCATATTCACATGTATCATGTGTAAGCTAAGCAGATGCAGTTTACACTAATTAGGAGCAATCGAGCTAGACACCATATGCAACATGCAACCAGATATCACATCGCCAAGTTAGAGCAAGCACCTTGGATGGTGGAGTAGGGAGCGGAGACTTGGACCATGTAATGCACTATCAAGACAAGGAGAATCGGTGCAGATGTCTGCTTTTACGTTGTTGCAGAGGACCACCATCATCGCCTTCCTTACTCTTTTCCTTCCTCTTTCTTGATTTTGCCTTGTCAAGTCAAACCCACAAGAAAAAGGAATAAAATTTGCTCTTCGAACTTATTGATGCATGATACCGATTTAACACTACTTTCATGTAAGGCAGCCGTATGATAGGAGGATGGAATATGTATGAAAAACAGGACGACGTGACATATTGACATGTATGATGTATAAAGTGTAAACTAAGCACAAGGTGCTTGAACTTGTTAGAATCGATGCAAGCTAGAAACCATATGAAAGATGAAACCAATATCACTCTGCCAAATTAAAAGGGTGCCCTAACAAATGTATTTGACCAAATTAGAAGCAATACATGGCAACAAAGCTAGAAATAATATGCAATATGCAACGAATAAAGGTGACTCATCATAAGTGATTGATGCAGGATACGTAAGAGAGGTAGTTTCATGTAAGAACAAGGTTACACATATATGTAGTGTGTACCAAAAATAGGAAGGCATGTCATATTCACAGTATAGTGTGTAAACTAAGAAGATGCAATTTACCCTAATTAGAAGCATTACAAGCTAGACACCAGATGCAACATGCAACCACATATCACACTTTACAAAGTTGGAGCAAGCACTGTGATGGTGGTGTAGGGAAGTGCTGTCTTCAAGTACAGATCAACGTTCAATATCTTCATTTAGGCTTGTTGTTTCTTGAGAATAATGTGGAGAGGATGAAATTGCATTCTTTATAAGAGTATTGCGTTTCATATTAACCCACGCGCGTGACTGTCTCATCATAAGCGATAGACGCAGGATACACAAGAACAGTAGTTTGATGTAAGAACATGGTGTGATAGGCAGATGTAGTATGTACCAAAAACAAGAAGGCGTGTCATATTCACATGTATAATGTGTAAGCTAAGGAGATGCAATTTAACAAATTAGGAGCATTGATGAGGGATACACAAGAAAAGTAGTTTGATGTAAGAACATGGTTAATAGAAAGACGTAGTATGTACCAAAAGCAGGAAGGCATGTCATATTCACAGGTATAATGTGTTAACTAAGCGTATGCAATTTACCCTAATTAGAAGCATTACAAGGTAGACACCATATGCAACATGCAACCACATATCACACTGCCAAGTAAGAGCAAGCACCTGCGATGGTGGTGTGGGGGAATTGCGGTGATCAACTAGAGAGCTACGTTGACTATCTTCATTTAGCCTTGATGTTTCTTGAGAATCATGTGGGGAGGATGACACTCTTTAAACGAGTAGGGCGTCTCACAAGAACTCCACCCGGTGACTGTCTCATCATAAGTGATTGACGAGGGATACAAAAGAACATTAGTTTGATGTATGAACATGGTTAATAGACATATGTAGTATGTATCAAAAACAGGAAGGCATGTCATTATCAAAGGTATAATGTGTAAAGTAAGCAGATGCAATTTAACCAAATTGGAAGCAATACAAGCTAGACACCATATGCAACATGAAACCACATTTGACAGAAGTTAAAGCAAGCACCTCGGATGGTTGTGTGTGGCAATTGAGATCATCAACTGCAGAGCTACATTTACTATCTCCTACTGCTGACACTGCACCCATTAGAGCGCTGAAACACTTATTGCTTATCCTCGAATTACACTGGAGCGACTTCTGTCTTTTCTTTTCTGCATTCATCAACACTGCGTCAGAGTCTGAAATACCCATGCATAAAAAACAATAGTGTGAGTATGGGTGAAGTGTGTGCACAATTAGTACAAGTGTAAAGGTAGCGATAGCAGGTCGGTGAGAAATAAATGACGGGAGACATATGATAGCTCTACAACATGCATGGCACACTAAATTACTACAGGATTCTATGAAAATAACAGTCGACTGAAAGCAAATAGGTCAGTCCATTTTTTCTGCACCGTCCGATGTACAAAGAACGGGCAGATCGCCTTCATCTACCTCCAGCCAGTCAGTGTTGACGATCTTCCTCGAAACGCCAGCGACCACCGGCCCAGTATTCCTCCCCTGCCTGCGCCCTCCCCTCAACCTCACCGCACCGCCCCCCTGGCCATCCATTCAAGCCCCGCCGACCTCCATATCGGGTGCAAGCAGCTCCTGCGCCCCACACCCCTATGATAGACACAGATGCGCCGCTTCCCCAGGGAACAGGCGGACTAGGTGCTCCGCGCGCCTAAGCGGGTGCTGCTTCTTTTAATTGCGGTTTGACTGACCCTGAATTGAAATCCAGGCGGGCTACTGACCTCTATAAAGGTGAAATAGTAAAAGGGAGGAAACCTTGTGCATTTAGTATCACGAAGAAGATGCAGGAAGAAGCGCTCAACTAGTTTCTTTCGTGGGATGAATACGATGTGAGCGGAGACGTAAGATTTGCACGAATAAGGGAAGAGGAGTACCTCTTTCTGGTGGCAGTGCTGTGTCCTCCTTCTGTTTTTCCGACGATCTTGTTGTTCGCCGGAAACCAGAAGTTGTGGAGGACAGTGCAGCCTTCGACGAACCCATGGCCAAGTTGTTGAGTGTGGTGCGGTGGCCGTCTATCGGCGGCGGGAAGCAGATCCGAGGCGGCGAACGACGGTGAAGCGGAACAACTCCGTGCGGTGGGCGGTTGCGACAAAGGAGCCGCAGCAGTGAGGCGCAGGACGGCGTGGTCGGAGTGGTTCTGGTACGACGCACGTCGGCGTCGGCGTCGTGGAGGCAGCTCTGCCTCAGCTTCAGCTGCTAAGTCCTTGAGGGCATTGCGGTTGCGGTTGCATTGGACGACGACGTCGGGGTACCGGCTCCGTCGTGATGGAGGAGGGCGGCGGTGGATTGGCCACTATGGGGTGGAGGACGGAGGAGGATGGGGTTTCGCGGCTGGTGGAGAGGGCGTTTTCGCGCCCACGGAGTATGAATGGGGAAACGGAGGGAGGCAGGGAACTAAGGGGGAACAATGTTTAGGTTTGAGACGCGCTTGTTTGAAATTTGGGGAAAGTTACAAACTTTGCCCCATCTAAAATTTCGGACATATTGCGGGTTGGGGTAGGACAGTCATGTCGTGTCCCAAATGTGGGTGGATAGATTCGGCCGAGCGCATGGGTGTTTAGGCGCCCACGGCGTATGAATGCTTCTCGAGGCGGTTGAGATGGCGCCTTGGTGAAGTTACAAACCTACCCGGTTTAGACCTTTGGACATCGGGCCGATAGGCTACACGGGCCAGAGTCAGACAGTAATTTCCTACCACCAAAACATTAGTCTCAAGGCGGTTTCGGTGACCAGAGGCCTATTTGGCGCTTCGCTCAATATTTGGGAGTAGAAGCATTAACGTTTTCGGTTCTCTTGAATTGAACTTTCAGGATTTGTCAAACTTCACAAATCTTTACTCTTGAAAATCCTAAAGCTACAATTATTTTGGAATGGAGGGGGTACATTTTAATATACATTGTACACGAGTATATATTAAAAATATGCAACTTACCTCAGTTCATGCATGGTTCCGGTATAATCTCCTTGGTTGCAAAAAAAGTTAGATATGCGTATGAATATATATAGCATGTTCAAACTCACAACAAAGATTGATGCCCCTTTACATCTGATTTACAAATGCCATTATCTCGGTTCAAATAGATGAATGCACTTCCTATGAATTCAAATCTTGAAACCCCTTTATGTTGAATTCGACATGTATTTTATTAGTAGCTAGCAATTTGGAATGTATCCATGCAAGTGACAAATGTATAAAGTGCTTCACACTAACAACATGGAGTGCACTAATTAATGTTTATATATGAATTGCAAAAGCATCCATTGCCTGTATTTCAAACCGCTCTCACTCTATGGATCGATAATATGAAATAAACACATGCACATGCTAGAATTCAATAGAGTATGGGTGTTTGATAGACCGATTTTCGTCGATACACAATTTTGCAAAATTCATGATCTCATCCAAAAATAATAGTGCCATTTATATTTTAATTTAATGCATAGAACCGCCTTTTACACGTAGATGCACTATGCCTCGCCTGTTCTCACAAACGCTATATATATCTCTATCTAACGATAAGTGCACACACTTTATATGCCTCGGCATTTCTCTTTCACACATGCTCACAATCTCTCTCGTGGTGTCGGGGTGTCTCACGACATGCTCTCTCTCTCTCTCTCTCTCTCTCTCTCTCTCTCTCTCTCTCTCTGACTACTATGTACCACTCTTTTCACTAATCTCAGTTGGAAAACACTATTTCTCTCACATGCATATATACACATGCACAGTCTCTACTAGCCCTCTATACGCACATATATGTGCCTACGTGTCTCCCGCACGCACATTATCTTTAGGCCTCTCTCGCACACATTGCCCCCCCGACACACCTCTCTAATAGTAGTTGGCAGATATGATTTCATCATATCATTCGGTAGGATATCCCTGGCTGTTAGGCTGGATGGTAATACGAGGCAAAGTTTTACCCTAGTTCGGATCGGACCCTTGCAGTTGAAGAAAGAGCCTACTCCTGGTACTGTATATTAGTGATAGGGGTGTGTACAAAGTACACGTGAATACCAGGCATTGTGCGTGTGTGTATACTATCGACGAACTAGCCCCCAAGCTTGTATAACATACTAAGGGCCTAGGGTTACAATAGTCGGCTTATCACCAGTGGGGATAGAGTCCTCCGCGACTCGGGTAGCTTCGTGTTGTACGCCGAGTCCTCCACATGGGTCTCCGTATAACACGTCTCAGTCCAACCTATATGTGGCGCAGGATGGACCGACCCATGAGTCTTCATGTTGACCCACCACAACTAGAAATGATGTGCCCACCACACCACACACGCAATAGGCCACTAAGAAAATAAGCATATACAATAGTACAACGGTATCTAGCTCACGGTACGCTCCATATTTTGTTGATGACACCGACGACTTTGCATTTGATGCGCTTCAGATTTTGTTGACGACACTTACGGTCATTGTATTTGAAGCGAAAGCACGATATGGTCACTGGACTTCAGAATAAGCTCATCATGGTCACCACATACATTTTGTCGTGCTAACCAACATGTGGTTGGATGGTTAGAGGACAGTGGTTTCTCGAGCCCACCAAGGTTAAAGTCCCGGTGCTCGCATTTATCTTTTGTTAATTTCAGTATTTTCCGGCAATGTACGTTCAGTGGGAGGAGACGTTCCACTCGACTACGAGGCACCTATGGTGACTTTGTAAAATCTCAAGATAATGTAGATGAAAAAGTTAGTCGACTGACGTGTAGCCTCACCCCGCACGTACACATGCACACGCGCAAGACACGCACGCATGTAGGCGTGCAACACTGACACGTAGACATAATGTACACACGCACGCATGTTGGCGCAGCAACAACGACACGCATATGCACTCACGAACACATGCACGACGCACCCATGCATGCAACACTGAAACGCACCCTTGCACGCCAGAAGCTCGCATGCCTGCATGCACACAGGACACGACGCAAGACACACGCCAACCTATATGTGCATGCACCTTTGTTAATGACATGGATTGTTACGGTATTAATCAATCTTATCTGTGATAAGCGAACATTGATGTTTGCATCGGTCTTTATGAATCACAACGATCGAACGGGCTATCAACATAGTAGGCTTAACTACATGAAAAGATGACGCCACACTCAATGAACAATCATCGGTTTATGAAATCCCCGCTTCGACCGCCTCGCCCACCAAAGGTTCCTCTCACAGCGCTGCTCGCATTGGGTCAGCGACATGCAGGCCATGCACCCAAAGAGCCCACACATCAATGGAAGAACGGCGCGGTGTCCTAGGTCAGAGTCGAGGGTGCCACTCGCGGCACGCTCGGCGCCTGAACACACCTCCGTGCCGCATTCAAAAGCCTCCATGAAACCCGCCCGTGTGGAAGCCGAGAAACCCACTCTGGACACACGTCCGTTCATGACCGGGCCGGCGTTAACGCAGCCGCCGAGCTCCTCCCGTCCGCCATCTATTTAATCTCTTATTTAAACGAGGCCAAACGCCGGCCAAGAATCGCACACCTCCGCCGCTCCCCTATCTCCTCCACCATTTTGTCCACTCTTACAATGGCTTATGAAGAGTGGTTATTCCGCATCCAAGCCGGCTGGGTAGGCCGCCGGATACGAGCTATGCAGCTCACTGATCCACCTCCTCGCCGCCCGACGGAGCTGCTTGCCGCCCCTAAGCCGGCGCTAAGGTTCAAGAACTCGCCGCTTCCAGCCAGCTCGACGATGAGCGGCGACGAAGCGTCGTTGCGGCCCCACGCCGCCGCCATACCGCTGCTCCGCTTTCGTGGCCGAGACTCCCATGCCGGCGGCCGCGCCATGCAAGCAGCGATGTGGCCGGTGCGCGGAGAGCGACGAAGTCGGTGGCAGCGCCTCGTCCGCCGCCATCATCGAGGAGAAGTAGAACACGGAGGCCGCCGCCGCTGGGTCCCATGAAGGCCACCGCGAGGCGACGCCGGCGTACACAGCAGGTGTCTTGCCGGATCCTTTTGTTGCGAGGACCTTCGTCGACCCCGCATGGGCTCCACGGAAGAGGTCAATGTTAGGATGAACTCGAGCCGGTGCCGGCCATGGCGAAGTAGTGGCCGGTGATGAACTCGAACCGGTGCCGGCCACCATCATCTTCGGCACCAGCCAATGATATCAGTTGGGCAATGGGGAAGCGAGCCGTCCTTTGCGCTGAAGCATATACCTCCGGGGCTCCCGGCAGTCCGGTGATCGTGCTGCCGGATATGAGGAACACAAATCGATCGGCGGGCGACCATTTAGGCCAGGTATTATATACCTGTGCTGTCCAGAACTAGCACCTCGTAGTTCATTTGAATGTAATGAAATCCGTCATGTTTGTGTGAAAATCCGGTATTTTATATGATTTCCGTCGTTGTTTATATGAAATATCAGTTTGTCTACGTGTTTGCGCGAATTTTGTCCGGTTGGTTGAGTTGCTGTCATAATGTGTGTGGCTACAGTTGGATGGCATAATTTGCGGGTCGCCGGTCAGTCTGCGGGCGGCTCGGGCGGTGTTGTGGGACAAAAAACACGGCTCGTGCGAGCTCGTCTCCAACATGCGCGCTGGAGGATGCATGATAGCATGAGCACCCGAGCCATTTCTCGTTCATCGGTGGCAAAGGCACCGGTCGACAAAAGGGTCGCCAATATTTTGGCTACCCCGGGCAAGATCCAAACAGCCCCTCCCAACAGATTCAAATCCCTCATTCACCGTGGAATTTTGCCATGTGCTGTTTTCATGGACTAGCAAGATGCCCGTGCATTGCACGGAACATCAAGATGCTTTTTTTACAAACTCCCGCATGCATGCAAGGGATAATTAATGTCCTCCTTTTCTAGTACCATGAGGCAAACACCATTAATATTGCATCGATTAGTGTTAGTGGCCTTGTATATCTGCAAATTTTAATTTTGATAGTGGCCCCTTGTATATAAAAATGGAGGGAGAAATATGAGAGATAAGGCGAGGAGGAGCGGGGCGTGGTGTCATGGTGGTGACTGGTGGTCGGACTGGGCGGAGGCATGGGGATGGACGGCGGATTATGTCTAGGTTTGTATCTCTCTCACACACACCCACGTAGGTGGGGGACGGCACGAAGAGAAGAGGTGCACGACAGCGCACGCACTCCGCCTCTTTCCCAACCACACCCGCGGGTTACACGGTGGAGCTCATTTCAGACGAAAAAGGCAGCCCACGTGGTAATTTGGCACGCGTAATCGTTGTCCACTTGGTGGAGGGAGGATCGCCTACCACGGGTGAACAAACAAATTGCGACTTGACGCGCTATGTTAAACTAAAAAGAGGCAAACCATGTGGGGCCTACCTTAGAGGCAAGGCTCTATACATGGAGTACTTTTGATGTGTTCCGTCAACTCGCAGAATGAGGAGAAACTTGCTTAGCACGCCGCCTCCCCGCCCACGGCGCGGTGGCTCGCAGCATGAGGTGAAGCTTACTACTACTGTGCGCCTTACGCCCGCTCCCTCGCCCACGCCAAGGTGGCTCGCAGCACGAGGAGAAAATTTTACTACTCCTCCGCTTACTCTCGTCCCTACTACGCACTCCTCCATTCCTAAATATAGTGCGATTAGTTTTCTAGAGAAATTCCATATTGTAGTGTGTAGTTTGAGTTCAACCCAATTCTAGACCTAAACTAGCCCTACACCAACCCATCAAACGATAGGCTGCCTCCTTGTTTATTTGCTCGCACACATCAGATGGGACAGAACCAGATGGCGTGGAGGGTGCAGAGTTTCCCTCTAATTTTCTAATCTACTGCTATGTTGGGCACATGGGACCTGGAACAAATTGACCGGGGCTTTCTCATCCAAAACATATCGCCAGCACATACATTGGTATGTGGGCTTTTATCTATGCGCATTACATTTAGGAATGGAGGGCTTTGGTTAGTACTCCCTCTATTTACTTATACAAGGCCACTATAAAAAATACATTTTGCATCTATACAAGGCCACAAATCGTAATCGAGACAAAAGTTACTACTCCCTCCTTTCCAGTTTATGGCTCAATTTCAAAATCTCTCCAACCAAGGTAGATGGTGAGTGGTCTAATTAATTTCGTAGTTTGCACAAGACGCCTGCTTTTTCTCAAGAAGTTATGTTTACCGAGGCATTAATTAGAACGAATGCATGAATGACCACTAAATTTACATGAACTTGTACATGCATTGGTTAGTTTCACTTGACACGCTTATGCCGGGTGATCTAACGCACTTCAAATCCAACATGTAATAGTACTACTACTAGTATAGTAGAATTGAGACTTATCAAACGGAAAAACTAATGTTTGTTAGATGAGCCCTATAAACTCTAGTGGGTACGTGCATCCGTAAAAACATATTTTTCCAAAACTAAGTCGCCCCTTTCATGAATTCTGTAGTATACCCTCCGCCGACGCCCCTTTCATGAATTTTGTACTTCCCGTCACGACATGTGGGACATATAGCAACCGGTCGACGGTCAAGCACCAAATAACAAGTGCAGAACAGCAGGGGATGCACCCCACTTGTACCGCCCAAGAGTAGTAATGAGCAATGAGACGCCAAATCACAATGTCAAGACCTTCCCTGCACGGACGAAGCAACCATTATTTCACACTTCGGTTTGACATCATCTCAAACCACGACTAGTATTGCTTCGCCTCAAGAGGGACACGCATCGCCTTGGTACATCATGACACGTGGGACCGCATGACAGGCCATGCTCCCCGCCGACGCTTCGTAAAATCACCTCATTTTTACTGTATTTCCTCCAGACGGTTTACTACATGGCATGCACGCTGCTCTAGGTTGACAATTTAACTGGATATATATGTGTGTGTGTGTGTGTGTGTGTGTGATGAACAGTATGCTAGCCTTTTAAAATGTATACTTTTGTATAGTAGTACTCACTATCGACGGATTGCGCCATGGAGCAAAAAATTGAAATTAAAAAAGTGGTACATATAGAGAGCGCTCATCGCCAAATTATGCATATAGTACTATTAAAAAAGCTAGTACGTGCTTAATTGGGGTACTAAATTCAATTAAAGAAATACTAGTACTAGTATGTACATACTGAAGAGTTAAAGTAACGAGAAGAAACATAACATAGTTCTGCTGGGGGCTAAGCACAACACACCCCTCAAATTAAACTAAGCACACCTGAAATTAAACTATGCAACTTATCCGGTAGACACTCCATTAGGCTAGTCATAGTGGGAGTAACTTAGCTAGTAACATAGCGCACTCCAAGAAATTTTTGTTTATGTGGCAAGTATTTAATGTGAGGTGGTAACATAATATGTTACTGTAACATAGCGCTTCCCAAGACAAGATGAGTCTACAAGCTAATAAATGAAGCCATCTATGACACCACTATCATGTTACTTTGCATTATGAAGGTAGTAACTTAGACTAGTGTCATGCATATGACACTAGTCTAAGGCTGGTCATAGTGGGAGGTAACTTAGACTAGTAACATGCATATGTTACTAGTCTATGTTACCACCTTCATAGTGGGGAGTAACATGTATGTAGTATCATGCAAGACATCATTTATTAAGATGTAGACTCATTTTGCCTTGGTATGTGTTATGTTACAGTAACATATTATGTTACTTCAACCATCTCTCTCCTCATTAAATACATGCCATGTAAGCAAACTTTTCTTGGGATGTGTTATGTTACTTGCTATGTTACTCCCACTATGACCAGCCTAAGTTACTCCCCACTATGACCAGCCTTAGAACCACCATGAGCAACGACACTGCCACCTTACTCGGAGTCCTCCTCCACGTCCTCGACTTCGTCCTTGTCCCTCTTCCTCTTGGCCGATACTTCTTTGCTTGAACCGCCAACTTGGCTGTTGCTCTTCATCCAGCCCTTGTAGATATTGAAACAAAGCTAGCCATCCATTGCAGCATACTGGATGTGGTCTATATCTAGTACATTCCGCTGCCATGCATGATGATGAAACGTGTATGGTGGCTCCTGCCAGGGTCAGCATTGAAGGCTGACGAGAGGGCACCAGCCGATTCTTCTGGAGGTCGAAGGGGTTGCCTACAACGAGGCCTATCCGACGCAGGACTTCTTTGTCGTTCTTAAAGTCTACAGTAACGAATTTGACTGTTTTGTCCTCGAGGAAGTTCTTAAAATCCTGGCAATCAACGTCGGCATGGCATATGTGGTAGACCAAGCAAACATTATGTACGCAAACCTGGATCACGGCGGGCTTCTTCCTCTCTTCGTCCTTTAGATCCTTCTCTCATCCGACGACTGTGGTGTACTCAACATCTAGCCCAGCGACCCACTCATCATGTGAGTTTTCGAACATCCGTCTGAAGCGAGAAAGGCATCCTTTCACCGTCGCGGAAGTACGGGTGTAGATGACGTCGAACTCATCGCCGGTGATGGTTCTAACCTTGTACTCACCGCCGATCGGGGAGATTAGTGGAACTGCCATAATGTGAATGGACGAGACGACTAGGAGCGAACCGCCGTAGTATTAAAGGACGTGTGGGGACGAGTAGGAGCGAACTGCCAGCGTGCGAACGGCAGGGTAGTGGCTTTCCATTCTCCCATGATACGGGCTTCCGAGAGCCCTTGGATCTGAGATCGAACGGTTGCATGGCGTGATTCTAGAACTATGGTTGAATATCCTATCCTGGAGGGTTATTCTGCAAATTTTTAGCAACTTAGCATGCGACCGTTTGATCTCAGATCCAAGGGCTGCCAGCAGCTTGTATCATGGTCGCGCCTACCACGACTGCTATGGCCGCCGCTGTGGTCGCGCCTTGAGATTTAACACGTGCGTTAGGCTATCCGATGTTGGCATGTCATACATAGTCATCACTTAGTCACTCATACTACAACAAGGTTGGCTATAAGGTTGGCTATAAGTTTTTTTACCCTCTCTATCTTTTTCTCAGATTCTCCGTCCCTTAATATAAGAACGTTTTTGACACTAGTGTAGTGTCAAAAATGTTCTTATATAATGGGACACAGGGAGTACTAGTATTTATTGCATTTGCCAAGGAGTGACTGATGAAGTCATAAACCTAGGGTAGGGTCATGGACCTGTCCAAGATACCCTCCCCAAGGGCATCCTTAGAATAAACTGCCTACCAGTCGACCTGGTAGCTTTCCACTCGACATATTCAAAGACACTCGACCATGAGGACTCACTCAACCACCAGGAGTTCAAGAGCCACTCGGTGTCCAAACGGTCTGTAGTTAAGTAGTCTTTATGGGCATGATGACATTTTATGTAAGCATGCTACTAAAGAACGCCTAGCCTTAATGTACCTTAAACCTCCGCTTCATGCGGCTGGCTGGGGTCCCGCGCACTCTATATAAGCCACCCCTCCACAGTAGAAGGGTTCGCACCCTGTAATTCATACGATATAATCTAGTCGATCGCCCCTGCCCGAGACGAGGGGCTGTTACTTCCTCCGAGAAGGGCCTGAACTCAGAACTCGTGCGTGCACTAACCACTCCATAGCTAGTACCTTGCCTCCATACCTACCCCCATTCTACTGCCGACTTAGAACCACGACAGCTTGGCGCCCACCTTGGGGCTGGTGTTCTAGCGATTTGTTGGAGAAGTTGGGATTCTTTCGATCTCCTACATCATGGTTTCAGGTGGAGTTTTGGTCGAGGGTCGCGAGATCCGCCTCGCGCGCCACGCTCATCGCCGACGACTCCGCTTTTGGCTTTAGGAGGCCCTCTCGACGCCGACGCGCTCCCGTCCGCGGGGCAACGACTTCACAAGCGCGGCGTCGCGGGCGTCCTCCTGGGGCAACCTTCGACCCAAAGATGGGTCGGTTCTGTGTCGCCCTCACTCCTGGGCCGCGGCGCAAGCGCCCGGTCGGTCGAGGCTTCAGCGGTGGGTGAGATATGCGGTGGCTCGCCACGGCCACTTCCCAAGTTGCGATAATCGAGCCCGACGAATCTCTCACGGCCTGTTCGATCTGCTGACCGCTCGCAGAGATCGTGATCCGAAAAGCGATAGCAGCGATCCGGCAGCAGAGGTTTGTGATGGTCGACGGACCATGCAGTCCTCCTGGATACCCCCGCACCGACGGAGGCGACGATGGAGGTGATCCGGCGCAAGATCACGAAGAGTACCAACCCGAGCCCCTCACTTCGCTGCAGAGGGAGGAACTTCGCCGTCGAAACCTGGATGCGCTTCACACTCCCATCATTGGAGAAACCCCTGAGGCTCGTGGCCTTGAGGATGCGCTGCCAATAACTTGGTTGGGCGACTCGACCGAGAACCTCCAGCGAAGTTCTCGACGAAGCGACGCGACCACGGGTTCCATAATCCTGTCGACGTCAGCTCTTTCCACAACCAACTCAGGTATATCGAACTCCGATTTAGAATTTAGCAGCTGCAGCCCGTATAGCAGAATCAATTCAGCCTTCCCACGGGAGGCGGGCAGAGGTTTGCAACAGATCGTAGATTTACTCCGGCAGCAGAGATCAAAATTCAGTCGTATTCACAACACGAACAGATTCACAGCAGATCCGCTGCTGCGAATTCAGTCCAATCGGCCCATAGTCCAAGATCGCCCCGAGGCGTGAAGAACGTGGAGGCCGCGTGATGATCAAGACAGAATAGCGAGTCAGATGAGCACCGATTCGATCACAATGATCGACGCCGAGTGCCCACCCCTCCCCAAGGTGGATCATACGCCTCGACAACAAGATGACAGACGCCAAAGACAAAGGTTGGCGAAGGGTTCCAATGACCCCAGAGAGCCGTGCTTTGATGCAAGATCCATCATCGCTCAAGGCTTGGTCGACAGAAATGAGCTCACCGAGAAGGTCATGACAGAGATGTTCCTCCAACAGCAGAATTCATGTCTCGTGGCCGAGTGTTTTAGCAGGCCATCGATCCGCTCCTCCCAACTTCAGGTTGGCGATCGGAGTCAGAAGTTCATCGTGAGTCCAAGCCCGACACTTGGCTTGAGGACTACCGAGTGGTTGTTCAGATTGGCGGCGGCAACGATGAGGTAGCTATGAAGCATTTGCCCCTTATGTTGGAGGGTTCGCCGAGCATGGTTGAATCGCTTAGCACCCAGCAGTATTTACACTTGGGAAGATCTCGCCCGAGTGTTTGTCAGACATTTGAAGGTACTTGCAAGTTTAACAAAGGATTGACATGAGCTGCAATCGTGTGTGCGTGTTGAATGAAACTTTGAGAGATTACATCCAGAGATGGATAACCTTGCACCACACAGCTTGAGAATGTGTCTGATCACCAGCACCTGGCTTTCAAGGAAGGTGTCAAGAATGTAGAGTTGAGTTTGAAATTTGGTCGGACAGCGATATGACCCCGAGTCGATGATGGAGATTTCCACCAAGTATGCTAATGGTGAAGAAGAGGATCGGCCCGAGCGGTAAGTACAAGTCAGCCGCTAATGAAGCCATGGAGGAAATTCCAATGGAAGGTAAGCGCAAAGCCGAGCAAGCCGCCCCGGAGAAGCCTTGGCTGTGACACCAGGAAAGTTCAAGGGGAAACCCAAGGGTGCGTGGAACCCCAAGAAGGTGAAAGACCAAGATGGGAATGATGTGTTGGACATGCCATGTCACATTCAGAAGAAGAAAGATGAAGAGGGTAAACTCATTTACCTTAAGCATACCACTCGACATGTCAGCTCTTGATTTAGCAGTTCCAAGGGAAGCAACCCAAGGATAAGGAAAAGGGGTCGGATAAAGTTGAGGACAAAGAAGATAGTGATGGTGGATACCCCCAGGTCAATTCCACCCTGATGATTTTTGCCGACGTTGAAAGAAAAGTCGATTGAAAGTTATCAACCGAGAAGTGAACATGGTCGCTCCGGCGGCGCCCAATTATCTGAAATGGTCCCAGACCGCCATCACATTCGACCAGTCCGATCATTCGACACACATTGCCACCCCTGGAAGGCAAGCGTTGGTGGTCGACCCAGTCATCGAAGGCACTCGACTGACCAAAGTTTTGATGGATGGCGGCAGTGGCCTGAACATCTTGTATGCAGAGACGTTGAAAGGGATGGGCATTCCGATGTCCAGACTCAGCACCAGTAACATGAGTTTCCACGGAGTCAGTCCTGGAAAGAAGGTTGAGTCACTCGGTCAAATTGCTCTTGATGTGGTTTTTGGTGATTCGAAGCATTTCCGCAAACAAAAGTTGACCTTTTAGGTCGTGGATTTCCAGAGCGCTTATCACGCTATCCTGGGAAGGCCGGCGTATGCCCGTTTCATGGCCCAACCATGTTATGTGTACCTTAAGCTGAAGATGCCCGGCCCCAAGGGTGTGATCACTGTCACTGGCAATCGGAAGAAAGCGGAAGAGTGTTTCCGTAAAGGCTCTAAGATTGCTGATGCTCGATGGCGGGTAGAATTGCAAGAATATCGTAAGACTGCAGATCCGAAAGTGATTTGTTGCAGCCAAGAAGCCCGCCACGGAGTCGGCATTTCAATCGTCCGTGAGACGAAGCAGGTTCATATTCACCCGACCGACCCCAATGCTGCTCCACCAACATCTCAACAACACTCGACTCCAAATAGGAAGAAGCGCCGTCCAGCTTCCTCCGTGAGAACTGGGACATCTTTGCATGGAAGCTCACGACATGCCGGTGTTCCTGTGGAGCTGGCTGAGCACCGTCTACGAGTCGACTCAAAAGTCAAACCTGTCAAAGAACATCTTCGACGGTCCGCCGTCTAGAAGAGAAAGTCCTAGGCAAGGAGGTGGCTCGGCTCTTAGCAGCAGAGTTTATCCGAGAAATTTACCACTCCGAGTGGCTCGCCAATGTGGTCATGGTCCCTAAGAAGGACAATTCACCGCGCATGTGCATAGACTTCAAACATATCAATCGGGCCTGCCCAAAGATCATTTTCTCTCCCCCAAGATCGACCAAATAGTCGACTCGATCAAGGGATGTGAGCGGTTGTATTTTTAGACGATATTCCGGTACCATCAGATCCGCCCAGATGGACCCGACGAGATCAAAACAGCTTTCATCACTCCATTCGGTGTTTCTATTATGTCACCATGCCATTCGCCTCAAGAATGCCGGAGCCACGCTCATGAGGATGATTCGTAAGTGTTTACTCACCAAATCACGGAATGTGGAAGCCTACATGGATGACATTGTGGTCAAGTCACAGAAAGGTTCCTACCTGTTGACTGACCTTGCTGAAACATTTGCCAATCTTAGGAGGTATGATATCAAGCTTAATCCATCAAAGTGCACATTCGGAGTTCCTGGTGGAAAGTTACTCGATTTTCTCGTTTCTGAACGAGGAATCAACGCTAACCCAGAAAAAGTTGGCACTATTCTCCAAATGAAACGCCCTGTGCGTGTGCACGATGACAAGAAGCTTACTGGATGCTTGGCCACTTTAAGTCGATTCATCTCTCGCCTCGGTGAAAAGGCATTGCCTCTTTACCGACTAATGAAGAAGTCAGACAAGTTTGAGTGGACTCAAGTCGATGCAGCGCTTGCGTAGCTCAAAGCTCGCTTCCACCCAGCCGGTGCTTGCTGCCCCAATCAAGAAAGAGCCGTTGTTGCTTTACATTGCAGCCACAGGACAAGTCGTCAAGACAAAGACTTACGGTCGAAAGGGAAGAGGAAGGAAAGCTTTCAAAGTTCAGCGCCCAAAGATATTATCTTTCCAAGTGTTAACCCGTCAAGCAAAGATACCCTCATTATCGAAGCTTGTGTATGGGATTTATATGACCGCAAAGAAGGTTGCTCACTACTTCTCGATCACTCCATTACAGCTGCCGACGCCTGCTATCGAGATTCTGCACAATGTAGACGAATCGGTCGAGTGTTGAAATGGGCGATTGAACTTCTTCCCTTGAGATCAAGTTTGAGGCAAAGAAAGCCACAAGTCCCAAGCAATAGCAGATTTCATCGCCGAGTGGATTGAACAACAAGCCATCGACTCAAGTTCACTCGAGCACTAGACTATGTTCTTTGATGGTTCCAAGATGCTGAATGGTTCCGTGGGGTAGTATTGGTTTCCCGAGGAGATAAGCTCGATATGTGCTCCAGATTCACTTTGATTCTTCCAACAATGAAGCGTAATACGAAGCACATGTTGTATGGGTTGTGATGGCCATTTTTCACTCATGGTCCTGTCAGCCATGGTCTATGGCGACTCACATCTAGTGGTTAATCAGTGATGAAGGAGGGACGTCAAGTCCAGCCATGACTGTTATCGAATGCAAAGGAGGAAGCTAGAAAAGAAGTTTGAGGGGTTAGAGCTCCATCACATACCCCGACCGAAAAATCAAGCTGCTGATGATTTGGCTAAAATAGGGTCCAAGAGGGAAGCCATTCCCAAGGATGTGTTTTTGGAGCACATTTGCACACCGTCGATTCAAGAGGATCCTTTCATCAAGAAGCTTCACAGCCAAAAAGTGCCACCGATCCGACCGGTTGAGGTCCCAAAGGTGGTCGACCTAGTCATGGAAGTCGTGGTCATCACTCCCGATCGACAAGATCAGACATCGCATACATTCTGAGGAAAGAGCTCCCGAGAATGAAGAAGAGGCTAGACAGATCGTCTGCTGATCCAAGGCCTTTATCGTGATCATGGGACAGCTTATTCGTAGAAAGCGTGATCGAGTCAGCCGTAAGTGCATAACGCCGTAAGAAGGTCGATAATCCTTGATGATATCCACTGTGGACCTGTGGTCACCATGCGCCCTTCTCGACCATCGTGGCTAAAGCATACCGAAAGCGGATTTTACCGCCAAAGGCGTAATGAAATGGCAAAGGAAATAGTCGACAAATGTGAAGGATGTCGCCTATTCCAATATGTCACACAAGCCCGCCAAAGATTGAAGACCATTCCACTGCCTGCCTTTCGCTGTTTGGGGTTGGATATGATTGACCGCTGAGAACCGGCAGGAGTGGTTTCACCATTTGCTTGTGGCAGCCGACAAGTTCACGGTGGATCAAGCTAAACCTATCAAGAACCTTGATGCGCATAATCGCCGCCGGGCCACGAGAATTGATATTCAGATATGGAGTTCCGCATAAGCATCATCACGGACAATAGATCAAATTTCGATTCCGACAAGTTCAAAGCCTTTTGCGCCTCTCAAGGCACGCGAGTCGACTATGCTTCAGCCGCCACCCCAAATAATGGACAAGCTGAACGAGCAAATGGTCTAATTCTCAAAGGATCAAACCTCGACTGATGCGTGATCTCAAGCATGCAGCAGGAGCGTGGGTTGACGAACTTCCGTTGGTTCTTTGGGGATTGAGGACCACTCCTAATCGCTCGACCGGGAGAACTCCATTCTTTATGGTCTATGGAGCTGAAGCAGTTCGCCGAGTGACCTCCTTCACAATGCCCCCGAGTCGAACTCTACTCAAGCTGAAGCAGAGCAAGCCCGTCAAGATGCAGTCGACCTCCTTGAAGAGGAGAGAGAGATGGCCCTGATCCGCTTGACCATCTATCAGCAGGACTTGCGCCGATTCCACGCCAGAAATGTGAAGAACCGAGCCTTTCAGAAGGAGATCCGTCCTCCGAGTGGATCAACAAACCACACAAGCTCGCTCCCACTTGGGAAGGTCCCTTCATCGTCACCAGAGTTCTTCACAATGGGGCTTACCATCTTTACAATGTTGGACGCCAGATCGATGAGCCTCGGGCATGGAATGCGGAGCTGCTCCGCCCCTTTTACACTTAAGAGCTCACTCGGGTGAGATGTAATAAAAGTACCTCTGTAGTTTGTCTATCTAAATCAAGAAGATTATAATTTTCCCAAGGATTGTTATTACTTTTTAAAATTCCCCCCAGCTGGGTGACTTAGCTGCGAACCGCTTTCACTAAGTTTGTAAAAAATCCTTACGAGTGGCGAGCCAGCCTCTCACTGGGGGTTTAGCTGCGAATCCGCTTCGCCTAAGTATTCAAAATCCCACCGAGTGGTGAACCAGCCTCCCACTGGAGGCTTAGTTGTAGTCCAAGCACTTGCCTAAGTGTTTAAAATCCCACCGAGTGGTGAGCCCGCCCCCACTGGGGGCTTAGCTGCAGTCCAAGTACTCGCCTAAGTGTTTAAAATCCCACCGAGTGGTGAGCCGACCCCACTGGGGCTTAGCTACAGTCCAAGTACTCGCCAAGTATTTAATACAATGTGCACTTTGCAAGGACGACGAGGTACAGGTCGATCGTTGCCTTCCCTTCAAAGCTATGACACAAAAATCCTCCTTGGAGGCTTAGCTGCAGTCCAAGACTACTATGTTTGAAAAATCCCACCGAGTGGAAAGCAAACCTCCCACTGGGGCTTAGCTACAGTCCAAGACTCGCCTAAGTTTGAATCCCACCGAGTGGAGAGCAAACCTCCCACTGGGACTTAGCTGCAGTCCAAGATCACTTAAGTTTGAAAATCCCACCGAGTGGAGAGCAAACCTCCCACTGGGGCTTAGCTGCAGTCCAAGACTACCTAAGTTTGAAAATCCTACCGAGTGGAGAGCAAACCTCCCACTGGGGCTTAGCCCAGTCCAAGATCTACTAAGTTTTGAAAATCCTACCGAGTGGAGAGCAAACCTCCCACTCAGGGGCTTAGCCTCAGTCCGGGACTCGCCTAAGTTTGAAAACATACCGATCCGCAAGGACGACGAGGTGCAGGTCGACTGCTACCTTCTCCTTCGGAGCTGCACCACAAGTACAACGTGTACTCCATCCCGATCCGCAAGGATGACGAGGTACACGTCGACTGCTTCCTTCTCCTGCACCTGCAAGGGTCACAAAGTGTAGGTCGACTGGATCCACCGCAGAGCTGCATCTCAAACATTGAAGCATAATCCGAGTCAAGAGCAAAGTTCACTCGAAGGAAAACAAAAGCATATTTTGACGATAAGTAAAGTTCGGATAGCATCCTAAGGATGCATAAGTACCCAGGCCTCAAGCCCGCTAAAGTTTATCAGTTACAAAAATCACTCAGCATTCCAAGGAAAATTTAAGGTAGAGCATAAAAGTTTTTTACTCCTCAGGTGGAGGACTGGAAGGAGCCACAAACTGGTCAAGGTCGATCCCATCGGCGATCCGGGTGGCACCGGCGATGAAAGTTTCCATGAAAGATTGGAAATCATACTTCTTGGTGTTGGCAACTCTGAGGGCCGCCAGCTTTTCCTCCCGCTTCCTTGCAAGTGGACACGAACCGAGATGAGCAACATCAAGACCGCACCGCGTAAGACTTTTTCCATTCTTGCACTCGACTTGAACCTCATTCACCGAGTCATTAAGGACTCGAGGTCACTCAAGCCGCCCGGTCCGCCAGAGGGTTGAGTCGATCCATGACACCGCAGCTTTCAGTCGAGCGAGATAGTCCACCACACCAGCAATGCGAGACTCTAGTCGGAGCACGTTCATAGCGGCTTCATCCTTCACGGGAGAGTTGATGGGTCCAGGCTTGTCTCCACTCGACTGGTCTCCTCTTCGAAGTTCTGACAAAATTCTGCAAATACGACTCAAGTTCAAGCTAATGGTTCTATGGTGAGTCGATGATGACAAGTCAGTCGGATAAGAGGAATTATCTTCAAGCATGAGGAATAGCTTCTTGGAGAGCCCTCCCAGATAAACCTCCAGATCGTTCCTCCTCCCCGCCAGTTCGCCAACCTTGTCAGTCAGAGCAACTTTGTCATTCTTCAGTCGGCTATCCTCCTTGTTGGCCGCGTCGAGAGCAGCCTTCAGTTTGGTATTCTCCTCTTCGAGTTTTCTGACTGAGGCTAGTTTCTCTTCCGCGAGCTTCGTTTTCTCCAAAGCCGCCTTCTGTGCCTCTGCAAGGTTGTGGTCTTTCTTCTTCAGAGCCTCCTCCAGTTTGTCTGCAAAATAACAATAAGTCCAGAGTTGAGAATGGGTAGAAAGACAAAGACAATCGCAAGTTCTCACCAGCCATACCTTTTGCTTCGCCTCTCGCTTTTGCAAGTTCTCCGAGCAAGCTTCAAGTCAAGGTTGAGCTGGATCTACTTGTTCTCCAATTCGTATAGCGGGCCATGAGCTCGCAAGATTTCTCGCGAAGAGTCAATCGAAAAACATCAAAGACAGGTCACTTCCGAGTGACTAAAGAAAATCAGAGATTTCTAAGACTACAAATGAATCAAAACATTCGACAAGAGTCTCGGGATTACACCTGGGTGCACTCAGCGTGCCCCCACTGGTTTTACTAATTCGGTTCGACTAGTCGACCAAAGAAGCAAAAAGGTTATGATCCTAAAACATAGCTAATCGTCAAGAATCAGCTGTGTAAAAAGAAGTTCTTAGACTATAGTCGACAGCCCGCAGTCCACCATAGTCTCGGGGACTACACCCAGTGGGTGCACTGAGCGTGCCCCCACTGGTTCCAAAGATCCATTCGACATGGCCGGACCAGACCGAGTGAAGAAGTTCAGTATAAAGACTATAGTCGATCGCCTGCAGTCCACCATAGTCTCGGGACTACACCTGTGAGTGCACTCAGCGTGCCCCCACCAGTTCAAAATTAATAGACACACCCACCCAAAGGTGTACAGATGCAGATATGGAAATCTTCGTAAAGAAGAAATTTCGGTAGCATATCCTAACGTAACAAGCAACTTACTTGGACATTGCTCAAGAGCCGAGCCTGCATCATAAGCACCTGGCTGGCCTCCCGACCACCTTCACTTGCTCCATCATGATCCCTGCCCGCGATGGCCTCCTTGGCAGCACTCACTTGGTCTTCGGGATGTGGTGTGGCAAAAGGGATGGCGGGTCAGCAATGACGACGAAGGTCGGACACTCGCCACCGCACAGAAAGGACACAAGTCCGAGTGGTGTCGCCTCCCTCGTGAACTAGCTGCCTGTGCAAGTGATACAACCGAGTAGCCTTGCCAAGCAGGCACCTTTTTGTCCTTCCTCTTCCTCAGCGATGTTTCATCGTCTGCCATCGTGGAGGTCAATGACATGAGGTGGAACTACAAGTAAGATTCAAAGGTAAAAACAGAAATCCAATCGAACGTAAAGCGAAACTGCAGAGATCATACCAAGGTTGGAGGTGGCAGCATCTTCCATTTCCTGATCCTCGTGCTTAGCTGAGGTCTCGGAGGTGGCAGCACTGCAGATTTCAGAAGTCAATTGATCATTCAAAGCGAGTCGACCAAAAGTGCACTCATGGTAGACAGGAAAACACAAGTTCTGTTGATTACCCAGAAATGGTGGGAATGACCATCCTCATCTTGGGCAAGGCCTTCGCGCTTTGATGACGTTGTTCGGGTTGCTTTGGCGGTTTCTCGCCGGCACTAGAGAAGTCGTCCGAGTGCGCTTCATCGATCACCTGATGGGCGCGATAGCCTTACCACGCCGACCACCGGATCATGCGCCAACTTGGATCGCTTTTCCGAGTGGGGTGGATCCTCGCCTCCTCCTCTTCCTCCTCCTCCTCCTCCTCTTCATCGAGTTGTCGCTTTCTCGACTCCCATTCCTCCCGGTTACCCGCTTCCTTCTTCTTCTTCGACTGGTTCTGCGCCTGCTGGGCATCGAGTACATCTCAAGGTGACCTAGAAGACAGCAAAACAAGACGAAAGTCACGATCGATTCAAGAGCGGAACAGAGCAAATGCAACAGGATTACAAATGAGATAAGTGGTCATACCTAGTCCGTTCGTAAGATTGGTCGAGTGGTGGATCCTCCTAGCCCCGCGAGGGTTATCCTTGTTCCTTGTGATGGCAGTCATCCACCTCTCCAATGTGGCGCCGCCGACCTCCTCTCGGTGGCCCCGGTGGTGTCCTCGGTACCGAGAGTACATCCACATCGGGTGACCTCGTATTGGAGCCGCTGAATGCACCGTCAAGGAAAACCTCCAAGATCCATGCCGGTCACCTGTCGCGAATGAGCTGACTACACGCCCAAAGAACAACTTAACTCCGGGCCTTTCCTCCGAAGCACCTTTAGAGAGGATGGCTTGTTCACTGATCCATGGAGAAAGGAGGAGTCCAATGACCGCCTTTGGTGTCGATCGGTCTTGGCAAGAGAACTAGGTCGACCGCCACCCTCCCGACTGAATCGGAAGAATCATGGCTGGAAAGGCACTTTTACCCTCATCTCGACCCCAAGACCCCACACATCTGGATTACTTGGGTTCTTTCATCATTCTCGACTAGCCATTTTCACCGCTCCGAGAGCGATAAATGAATATGTGTTTAAAGAGGCCCCAAGGTGGTCGATAACCCAAGAAGTTTTCGCACAAAGACATGAAAGCGGCGTAGATAGGCAATGGAGTTGGGTGTAAAGTGACGGAGTTGTGCTCCAAAGAAGTTCGTAAAACCCAAAGAAAAGATTCGGCGGAAGAGAAAATCCGATCCACGGGTGGCTAAGAGGACGACTCACCCTCTTGAGGCTGCGGCTGCCACTGTCTCGGAAGCCTTGCTGGTCCGTGGGGGATCAATCCTCGCTGGCCAGGTCGTTGAGGTCTTTCGGTGATGGTCGGGCGGATCCAATCTCCTCGACCCAACCTTGCGGCAGGCTGGACCGCGATGAGGATCCGCCTGATCGGGCGCTTCCCTTTGCTCTTCGCTGTCGCTTCGCCGCTTTCCAAGGCCGCCGCCTTCTCCTTCACCATTGTCGCCGGCGGGCAGGAGCGGACAGCAGCGCCGAGCAGGTTACGGGCGCTGTGGATGAATCTGAGGACGGAGGAGGGAAAATGAGGGTGCACTGCTCAAAATACTTCGCCCGGGCGCCTTATATGAAGTCGCCCGAGTGGCTGACTGGTAGGCCCGGCAATCCTGTCAAATCTCGCGAATAGTCGCAACGCGATACGCGGCGGTAAAAAGGTGGCGCGAGATCGAGGCGCCCTTGCCTTTATCCCATCCGAAAAGCCATGGCTCTTCGCTTCGCCAAGGCTTCCGAAATTGATCCCGCTAAATCCGCTAACAGCAGAGCAACTTGTCAGATGACAGATTTCCTCCGATCCGTCGCTCAAAAATCTCCAAGTTCATAAAGTTCACTCGACAGATGTAGAGAATGGATCAAGGGGACTGAAAGAAAAGTTGACACCGTCACTGAAAGGTCACTGATCCAGAATAAAGCACACTCACAGCGCCAAAAGCAGGTCGGAAAGATTATCAACTCCTTCCTCACTCAAACCTCGATCCATTCAGGGGCTAATGATGAAGTCATAAACCTAGGGTAGGGTCATGGACCTGTCCAAGATACCCTCCCAAGGGCATCCTTAGAATAAACTGCCTACCACGACCGGTAGGTTTCCACCGACAGATTCAAAGACACTCGACCATGAGGACTCACTGACCACCAGGAGTTCAAGAGCCACTGGTGTCCAAACGGTCTGTAGTTAAGTAGTCTTTATGGGCATGATGACACTTTATGTAAGCATGCTACCAAGAACTCCTAGCCTTAATGTACCTTAAACCTCCGCTACGCTGGGGTCAGTCCCGGCGCACTCTATATAAGCCACCCTCCACAGTAGAATGGTTCGCACTCGTAATTCATACGATATAATCCAATGACCGCCCCCCGGCCCGAGACGAGGGCTGTTACTTCCTCCCGAGAAGGGCCTGAATCAGAACTCGCATGCACTAACCACTCCATAGCTAGTACCTTGCCTCTCCATACCTACCCCCATTCTACCTGCTAGTACTTAGAACCACGAAGGTGACCTCTTCCAATGAAATGGTGTTGCTAAGTTTGCTTTCATTTAATTAGCTATAGACTCAAAATTGTCTTTTCACCTAGGTACACACGCTTAGCACCGCTTTCTTCCTTGGGTCACCAAACTAGTCTCTCTCTTCTTGATTAACTTGCCACATCGACTTTATGCCTATGTGGCAAGCTTAAGCACCAGAGGAGCAAGTAAGTACAATAGTGCGCTTACATGGCATTTTGCATATGTGGAGGAAAGAGAGCAAGGAAAAATGGAGGAGCTGGCTCTCATGCAAGAGCCAGCCTCTACTACTACATGGTGGAGCATTGGGAGAGGCACCTGTATGGAGGTGGTCAGAATCGAGACTCACGCCGGTCGAAGGCCAGCAGCTTAAAATGATAATGGCAAGTCAAATCATGGGGCCCCACCTGTCCAAAGAAGAACTCGCTGTCAAATCACACAGCCCCACGCTTGCAGCAGCCTACTTCCTCGCTTCTCGCTCTCGTCGAACCGACTAGGCGGAACTGCCCCGCCATCACAAGCAGAAAAGCCCCGCCGACTTTTAAATACAACTACTCCCTCCGCCTAGGTGAGTAAGTTATCTTACAAAACCAAATAATCCCAAAATACTAAGGCGCGTGCATTAACTTCTACCTCGCTTTCTTGTTTCTTCACATATCAACCAATAAGAATCCAATGATATACTTTTTGTGACATAGTAACTCATATTTAGTTAGTCAAATGGATGACCTAGAACTACGCAGGTGCCCTATAAACCGAGACACCTACAAATAAAAAACCGAGACGGAGAGGGTAGTTCAGCACGATCTTTTAGATCAATATAGTTGGGATTCACCAAGGAGAAAAACCAAGTGGTAGGCTGCTCCTGCCGTGTTGGCGTAGCAACTCAAGCAGGGTAAGTCCGCATACCTAAATGGCTTACACACTTAACAGACCCTTTGGCGACATGTGGCTCATCCACCGCCTTGTTCCACGTATGCGATGCACCAAATCACAGTTCGGAGCAGCGGATGGAATTGAGGCACCCCGGTCAGAAGCGCCGCAGAGTAGAAAATGAGCGATGAGGGGTCAAATCACAAAGCCCCACCTTTCCCGCATTAAGCCGGACGGACGAAGCAACCATCATTTCACTCTAGCGCAAGAGCATAAAGAAAAGAGAAAACAATGATGCGTATGGCAGCTACCTAGGGCACCCTAGGTAGGGGTCTCCACTACAGATCCTTTTTAAAGCGCCCACTACGGCTTCTCCCTCGCCCTCTTGAAGAAAACCGATGATGAGTGCGGCGGTAGGGTTTGTAGGAGTACTACGGCGCAAGGGGCCACGCCATAGTAAACGGGTTCGAGTCGACGCGCTTAAATATGTGTGGGCCGCTTGGTTTTACGGGAACGAGGTAGCATTTTGGGTTCGGGGACCAAAGGAGATATAGCATGTAAAAAAATTGTGGACGAGGTTCGACCGAAAGGCAATGATGCATGGGCCCTGCATTTTGATATACCCGGGCCATGGAAATTTGCTACTCTACTCAAAACTAGTAAGGTACACATGTATTGAACGATGAGATTTCAAACCAAATTATGAATAAATACACACTATAGCATGTAAAGCTTTGAGTCATATATGCATGATGTAGATGTTCGCTTAGTTCTTATAGTTCATCTCATTCAAAATCAATTAGTTTTATAAAATGTTAAGATTCATGGGTTGTGCATTGTAAATCATATAGTAAAAACAAATAATGGCAATTCATTTAGAAAAAATAATCAATTATGATACGTAAGATTCTAGAACAAAGGAGAAGTGCTTGTGTTTTGAGGTTTGTGCATTATGCTTAAGTTCAACCATGGAGTCTTCTAAATTGTACATGTGGCGATCTGTGGAATGTTGATGATATCCAACGCCAAGAGTGCTCGGATTTGCCCATCTCTCAAGACCGTCGGGTTAGCTTCATCCAGCGACCATCTTTCAAAGTTATTGGCACACTATATAGTTCTTGTGCCATAGTTGCATGTTTTGGAAAAACTACTAGTGGGTTGTACTATCTATTTAGGAATAGAAGATGTATACATGGAAGTTGTAGGAAAGAGATGACATGGAGGATCTCAATTCCTATGAGTAGGGATTGGAAAAGAGATGTCATTTTTACATCATAGGAACTTTTCTATTGAATCTAGAGATGACATGTATCTCAAGTCCTATGAGGAGGGATTAGTAAAGAGATGTAATTTGGTTCATATCATAGGAACTTTTCTATTGAATATACACTAATGTTTATTTTCCTTGAAATTAAGGGAGTATAGGAATCCATTCAACCAAGTGGCTCTAAATCTATAGAAATGATATCATGTTTATTTCCTTTGAAATGTAGAGTATATGAATCTATTCCTATGAACCAATTGGCTCTAAAGGAAAAAATCCTATAAAAATCATATCATATAGAGTTCCTATGATATTCCTCGACACTAAAGGATGGTTGAAATTACTGGGTGATAAGATGGTCTTTCTTTGTAGACTCTCACCCATCTTTATAGTTACCTCTCAAGATGAATGAAATGATATATACAGGTATTCTACATGTGCAATTTGGTACACGAAAACTCGTAAAAGTTTGCAGGTTCTAATTTTCAATAAAGCTATATGCACCGCATTTCGAACGGAGGGAGCATACGGCAGTTGCTAACACTCACGTGGAAGATTTGTGTGTAGGAGGAGTGGCTGTTCTGTTAAATGACATGGCAAAACCGACATCGCCGGATGCCGATCTAACGGTTCTTACGGCATTCGTCAGAAAAGGCTTGTGGCTAACGCTTGTTGGATAATGATTTATGGACACATGCATTGCATTGATACGCGCCCTCTCTCTCTCACGCACACGCACCTCACGAGTCACAACTCTCTCGAGTCCTCTCGCAGACTCGCACGTGGCACCCATCGTCTATCTGCATGTAGACATCACGCACATATGTGCTCTTCACACCCTACCCTCAGAACTTCTAAAAAACAAAAGACGGTGTGCACATTTTATTTTAGCTCACACGTCACACACTTATATTATTACTTTATGGGAACGTTCTTTGGGCATAGTATATATTGTACTCTCATCGAAGAGAAGCGTGCACGACGCACTAGTTCTCTCACACCCACTCAGGTACACGAGGAGCGCATTTTTTGAAGTCGGTACAACAAAATCACTCCACTATATATAAAAGCAGAGCCTTAGCGCTTTCTTTACTAGGGTTCCTCTCGCTCACTCTCTCATGCTCTCCAGATCTAAGCAAGACATAGGTGGCCACACTCTCTCTCTAGCTCACGGTTGGTCACAAATCCGCCGAACAACCTCGACCGGGTAGGGGTGTAGGTGCATCGCTCACGCTGTCATCGGGCGGCGAGGGAGGAGACCAATGGCTGCCTGCTGCTGTCCCGATCGGGCGGCCGCGGCTGCTTCTCCGAGAGAGCGCTGCTCGGAGGGCCTCCGACCCTTCTTCCTCCTCATGTATTGTGGCCAAGATGCGCCTCCCGACGCTGTCTTTGCCACATGCCACGACCTCGGGTATATATTCCTTCAAAACCTGCCTTACTCTACTGCCCCAGCTCTTCCCCCTTCATGTGGATCCTTTTCTACTTCCGTCTGCTGTTCCAAAGCCACCTAGACTTCTACTATTATTAGAAGTAAAGCTAGTTCATACAGCCAACTCAAAGCGTTGGTTCAAACAGGGAAGAAAGTGGGAAAGTTGTAGCATGAATCTAGGACTTGGTTCTAAGAGGAAACGGGGGAGTAGTAATATCTGTCACTGTTTAAATAACTGTATTTCAGATTTACGCAAACAGGATTTCTGTCTCCATATCGCTTCGGATGTCTGCTCAGATCGCTTCTATCCGCGCAATCAAAAGCACACACCTCGCTTTTAGTACAACTGCAAGAAAATCAGATGGCTATCCTCATTGCCGCCGATAACCTCCCGCCTTCAAGGTATCCCTACATTGGTAGTAACTAAGGTAGAATGACCAATGCAATCTAAACGGTTGATTGTACGCTTTTACTTCTTGATTGCAGTGCAGGACGAGCAAAACAATCGCATCCTAGTCCGAATGCACTTTCTACCAGTTCATCCATGGACCGAGGACTAGCTGGCACGATCGCACGGGCGGTTTTTTGACAAAAGCGGACAAGAGGCATTGTGGTCTGCTTATTTCTGCAAATAGCGGTGCTTAAATTTAGTGGAATGCACAAGAATTTCACTGGTCAAGATAATCGCATGGTTCAGTTCAGATTCCAAATGAGACCACAATTATAATTGGTTATTCTGAATGAGAGAACCTAACCCCGGATGGTGGCAACAAGAAAAACCAGAGTGAACTCCAGGAAATTTGCTCGCCGGGAGGCCCTTTGCTCGTAGAAGCCTTGCTTGTTTTTTCCTGATTTGTAAACCTTCTCACAACTTTGTCTTTTGCTATGAACTAGTATATGTTTGTTATGTTCTACGAATCATTGAGATGTATAAAACTGCTTAACTTTTGCTTTTCAAGATTTTTATGAAGACGAGTTTAATGTGAGTGTTACACATGAGCGTTGGACTAGCGTTGAACGTTTGGAATTTATTACATTGTGGCCTCAATTAACTGCATGAACCACTCTAACAAGATACATAGTTGCTTATATGATTCACGGGCACACAAAAGTAGCAGCAGTTCCCATAGACGGATTCAAACAGAGTACTAGCCCCAGAGGGGTCGATAACATGCAAGGTTCGGATAATTAGACACAATCCAAACTACTATTAAACACTAGCTGGGGAAACTATTTCATGCCTCGATCTAATTTGGCTGGACACAAGACGGACCTTGCCATGAACATCATCGAGGGCGCCCCGCAGCAGCTCAACTCGTGAACCTTCATGAAGACAACCTTGTGGCCTTGCCATCGATAAACTTGTTTGTGGAGGCATGCCACGCCATCTTCCTCGTAAGCTTGACAAGAACAAGATGCCTCACAAACGAAGGAGTAGCTTTGAACTTCTTGTGCTTCAAGACACCTCGGACAACACGCCGACAACAAAGTGAGGCTGGAATACACCTCTTCATTGGTATAACCGCAAATGGCTTCCAGATCCAACAGCCTAAGAACTCTGTTTTCCCAAAGGTATATATTTAGGTCGTCCGCCTCATAGCGAAAGTGACATGCACAACCACACAACCTTGTCTCGCATCAGGCTCTAATTGAAACAAAACAAATTCTAAATTACTTTTTATTATAAGAAACACAAGTTATTTAAACCACTATGTATAGCATGGCATCAAGCTAATAAAATTTTGCATTATTAATCACCACATACTTCCTTTTCTAAAAAATCACCACATACTTAGATGAAAACCACAATCGAGATCGGCAAAGAAGGAAATCACCTTGGGCAGCTCAGCTGGGGACACATCCTCGAAGGGGAAAACTGCTCTCGCAGTGCCACGGGGCTGTAAACTCAAATGGGCGCTGACCATCTCAAGAGTGGCCGTGAGCGATCTGGGTCGCCTGTGGTTGCCTCCATCTTCTTGGAGCTCTCGTCTCGTGGGATCAGCCTCCGCCTCGCTCCAATATCGGCAGATCTTTGCCTGGTTCTCCTTGGTCCATCATGAAACCGACGTAATACTAGGAGACCACCAAAGGAAAACACAATAGTAATGACAATGAAACAAAAAGAGAGTGAGGATCGGTTATCGCTTTGCAAAAGTTCTTTTTTTCTCCTGAATGAAAATATACCAACATCACGGATCCGCTTACCTTCCCTTCGCTGGGAGAGAAGAACAAAGGGTAGATGCGAAAAGTTGCCTTTCTTGAAGACGGTGAGGGAGAAGGGATTCAAAGAAGAGTGAAATGATGGTTGCTTCGTCCACAAACTTAGATCAAGGGAGGTGGGGTTTTGTGATACGACGGCTTGTTATCGCCAAGGCCACGACCGGGTGACTCTCCGCCTGCATTCTGCCTTCTAATTTGGTGGATGGCATTTGGGCCCACACGCTGCATGGCCTGCATGTCGGTGAACAAAAGTATAACGGCATTCAGTAGAGGGAGACGTTTCAATGACCTAGGAGGAGCTAGAAGCGGTAGAGTGTCTCCATTGTACTAGTAGTAATAGTTTTTCTGGGTAGCTCTAGAGTGTCTCCACTGTACTAGTAGTAATTGTTTCTAGGCGCTACACCGCCCCCAAAAAAAAAATCCTGGGTGCTCTTCTTCCTCCTTGCTCCCACCCACTCACGCCACTCGCCCACTGCATTCCCCAAATTCCTCACCTCACTCCTACAGAAACCCCAGCCCCTTCTTCCTCACTCCTACAGAAAACCCCAGCTCCCTTCTTCTTTGCTCAGACTACAACTAGGCTCGCCATTCACACTCGCTCAAACCGTGAGCGACGCGACGCCTCGAGGAAAATGGAGTCGGCTGACCCCAGCGCTAAGAAGATGAGGTTCCGCCAACGGGCGACGCCTGTAGATCCCGCACTGCAGCAGCTGGGAGAAGCGGCGACCCCGCCCCACCGGATCCCAGAACCCAGAGAATCTCGGTGGACTGATCAGCGATCTCCCGATGCCATCCTTGGGGAGATCATCTCGCTTCCCCCACCAAGGATTGATGCCGCACCCAAGTCCTCTCAATTTGGTGGCGCCTCTATGGCGCTGCCGTGCCCCTTAATCTCGACTATCGCCACCATCTCTCTTCAATGATTTTGAAATCCCTGAGCCATCATCTCCTCCCACCAGGCTCCGCTCAAAGCCTCTCAGATCCCGCCATGCTACTCGAGTAAGCATACCATGCCCTGCATGGTGGACGCCTCGCTGAAATCCTCAATTCACGTAACTACAGCTGCTTGAGTTCTACTATTCCCCGAAATCACATACCACATACCGAACGCCATGAACTTGTGCCCTCAAGACCGATGTCCATCTCGCGTTTTCCTCCTCTCTCCACATCGCCACCTTTGCGCTGTGCTACCTACTGACAATCCGTACTAAACCTTCAATTCCCATTTCTCAAGAAACTTTCACTTGTGCGGGTTCAGATATCGGAGGCCTCATTGCACAAGATCATCCGCTCCAGCTTGCCCTCGCACCGAGTGCTTGGTGCTTGTTTTCACAGTTAGAATCGGTTGTCTCCAAATAAAGTCGCCTAACCTTGTAAGAGTTGGAATTTCTTTTGACGGAAGGTAGCTCATCATCCAAGATGCCCTTCACTTCAAAGGTTGATCCTTGATTCTAGTTATTCACCGCTGTAAATAACCGCCCTCTCTCGCTACTAAACCGAGACCTTGGGTGTAATACATGATCTCTGTGCTCATTTCAATATGGTGTTTGGCTCCACAGCTTCTTCGTGTACTTTATATTATCATACACACTTGTAACCATAAGCTGCATTTTAAATTTCAAGCATAATTTATATATCATCTTGGAGTACACATTTTGTACTAATATTATGTTCTATGCTCAATGAAGAGTTTCTCCATGGATGGCCTATCAATGGTGCTGGATTCTCACAAGATCTTATATATCCAAATGAATAGTTTTGATCTCAACAAGATTATTGGCTTGCTGCAATGCTTTCCATGTCCGGAGAAGTTGTATATAAAGGTGATAATTTCATGCATATTGAAGCCCGCATATAGTGTACTAGAATTAACTGCTCAGCTGTTGCTCTTTCGACACTCTTCTTTAGACCTTAATTGTTTTCAATCTTCATGTCTATTTAGGCAACAGAGGGGTAAGAAAGTTATAACCAACCGTGGATTCGAAGCATCGGATTTTCTCACTTCTCATGAGATTCGATTGAAGACAATAACGCTAGAACGATATGTAGCCAACCGCAAACACAAGATTTGTCACATTCTTCCCGCTGAATGCGAGGTTACTATTGTCCATCGTGCTTAAGTTTATCAGCAAAATGGTTTTGACGGATGGGTATGTCAAGAGCAAAAAAGGAGTTTCTGTGGGCAAAAGAGCTTCGAACGTGTCGGGCTTCTATTTACAACATATTGTGGTCATAATCCAGAAATTTTACGACCCAGATGTTCATTCTATGGACCTCGACCGATCCATTTGATCACACGCCAAAAAACAGTGCTGGAGTTAGATGTTGTTGCCCTTTCAACTGGGTTTTTTGTAAACCCGATGAACAATCAACCTCGTGATTTTGTACAGTTTGTAAGCTGGAGTTAGATGTTCCTGCCCTTTTCAACTCGGCTATGTCTGTCATATTTTCTTTGAAACAAGACAAATGGCTTGCCATTCGTTTAATTTAGAGTGAAATATTGTAACAAATCACAACCAAGGGAAATAACATCACTCACACCGGCTGCTTGAGCTCACTGTGCATTACAGAAGCCAAGTGATTAGCTCCCACCAGCACCCACAAACTTATTTCGAACTAGCACATCAAATGGGCTGTAAATTTTCATAGGAAAGGCTGCATGACCGTGACAGATTTGGATTCTGACATTTGGGACCCAGGAGGAAATAGCCTATCCAAGGTGGTGTCGACTTACTAGCCACCAACAAACGATTTCGCTTACCACCGTTGGATTGACATCCAACATCTGTCGGTACCTTTTATCTCTTGTCTTCTTCTTCCTCCACCGCCCAAACCAAACCACCCCTGCCGGCTCCGCCGCCCCGCCCCCATGGCTGGTTGCACCTCCGCCGCCTCACCGTGACGCATTCTCCAATGTTGGTCAGTCCCTCCTCTATTCCCCACACGCCCCGTTACATTCTCCAGCGACATCAGCCCCAACACGCACTCTGCGTTCAACCAGTCAACCTCAGATTCTCCGCCGCGATCGACCGGCGATCTTCAACGGCTCCTCGCTCGCTCTGGCCCGAGGCCTCGCTGCCGCCCTCCGCCTTTGCGGCCTTGGTTCGCTGCCATGCTGCGCGCCGCCTTCTTGCGTTGTCAACGCCACAACAACCGAGAGGAACAAGGAGATGATCAGACGTGGAGAGGATGACAGAGGGACCCACCAGCCATGGCAGATGCAAGCAAGTGCCTCTATAGTACAAGCCCAAAAATATGGTTCCTCCTAATGGTTGGACATCCGGGCTCACGCCATTGTCAACGAGTCAATAAACGAGAGAATTACACTCACGAGCGGCCGACACTGTGGACCCAAAGAATCGCGTAGTTTTTTGAGGAACAAGCAGCTTGTTATTTATACTAGTTTTAGCGATGGATCGTGGTAACAACGGGCTATGCGGGGTTGTGGCCTGCCTATCTAGGGTTTTATTTATGTTTATCACATCATGAGCCCAGCTTATGTTTTTTTTCTTGCTGAAAATGGCTAGCCCAGTTCTATTTTTTTAAAGAAATACCCAAACAAGGCCTACTTGTTTTATTGGCCCCATCTGGGCTGCAAATCTTTCAAGACGATGAGAGTTTCATTTGGTTTTCCTGTAAATGGCCTGTACTTTTTTAAACACATCAAACCGGAATTAGTTTCAATTTTTTTCATTACAAGATCTTAAATTCCATTGATTTTATGCGTGACAATTATTTGGATTTTATATTTATATAAATTATTTTTCAAAATAGTTTGAATGTGAATCGATATTTCTGGATTAAAAATAGTTAACCGCACCAAATATGCAAAATTTCAGATACTTTTTAACCGTGGCACAATATGGGGTGTAATGCTAACAAAAAGAAGATGGGCTCCAAAAAACCTTAAGAATTAGCAATGGGTTGTACATTATTAGAAATAATGGCAGATGGGCTGTATGCTGTTTTCCACAGATTTGAGGCTGACTTGTGCGCCTACTACAGGTTAGCGCCAGATGCTTTCATAAAAAAGGTTGACGACATGCAACGCCTCGTCAACTTAGTCAACACACGGAGCAAAGGATCGTTGGATGTCCATCCAACGGCCGTCGTGGTTCTTCAATCTCTCGCTTTCATGCTCCAAATTGCTCAAACAAGCGCCAAGGGACTGCTTGTTCTCCTCCCGGCCGGGTTATGTTGTCCAAGAGGCCTCACGGCCCCACCATACTCCCATCGCTGGCCTAGCCATCCTCTACTCACCCACACATGATGTTATTCTCCGCGACGGCAGATTTAACTAGTAAACCTCGATTCTCCGCGGGAAACAACTGCCGAGTATTCCTCGCTCGTGTCGCTCCTTCCTAGGCCTCGCCGCCGCCCATCGCTCGTGCTTCGGCGCCGCCTGGTCAACGTGGTCAATGAACGACATCCATCGGAAGTGGATCAGACGCGGAGAGGCTAACACTGGGTCCACGGCCGCCGCAAGGAAATGCCTCCTTACTACGCAAAATAATGATTCCTCCACCGACAGCTAGGACCCACAGAAGGGCCTCAGATTTCGTGAAAAACGCCTCCCCACCGACAGTGTCGGACCCACCAGCTATATCTTCGCATGCAAGGAAGTGCCTCTTATTACGCCCAAAAATGAATACCCTCGCTAGCCGGGACCCATCATATTGTTGGGCTGACTTAGGGCCTACTAAGTTGACGGGACGGAGGGCTTTGTCAACTTAGTCAATACTCCAAAGGACCGTGATGATGTCCATCCAACGGCCATAGTGCTTCTTCAACCTCCGTCTTCTTGCTCCACCGCCAAAGCAGCGCCGATCATGCCGCCGCTTCCCGCCTCCCGTGGCCGGGTTGTGCACCACATGCTCCGCCTCCATGGTCTGCCCGCCGCCCCTTCCTAGGCTCGCCGCCGCCCACCGCCGTGGTGCTATCGGCGCGGCGTGGTCAATGTGGTCAACGCATCGACTTCCATCGAAGAGTATCAGACGTGGAGAGGCCGATACTGGGTCCACGGCAGCCGCAAGGAAGTGCCTCCTTATTACGCTGAAAATAATTATTCCTCCACCGACAATGGGACCCATCGAACGGGCTAACAGATTTTGTGAAAAAATCGCTTTCTCGATCGCTGGGACCCACCGGACGGGCCACCGATTTCGCAAAAAACGCCCCCGCTGTCACCGACCCACCGGAAGTACCTCCTTATTACGCACAAAAATGAATACTCCCCTGCTAGCTGGGACCCACCTTGGTGGAGGCTGTCTTAGGGCCTACTAAGTTGACGAGGACGAAGGGCTTTCAACTTAGTCAATATGAACGATTCTAGCTCCAAAGGACTGTGACGATGTCCATCCAACGGCCGAGTGCTTCTTCAACCTCCGGTCTTCTTGCTCCAAATGCCCAAAGCAGCGCCGGTCGTGCAGCATGCTCCTGCCTCCCTGTGGTCGGGTTGGTGGCCGCTGAGGCCTCATCGCCTCTACTATTCCCACCGCTGGCCAGGCCTCAAGGGCGACGGCAGCCTCACACCGCAGCCGAACCAGAGAACCCTTGTACTCCTCTCCGCTGGCTTCCACCGCTGCCTTTCCCGGCTCCGCCGCCCCTTCCTAGGCTCGCATCGCCCACCGCTGGTGGTGCTCCGTGCGGGCGTGGTCAACGTGGTCAAGGAACGACTTCCATCGGAAAAGTATCAGACGTGGAGAGGCCGATACCGGGTCCACGGCCACATCCCGCTTTTTTGTGATTTGCCAAGTAAGTCGCTTTGTCGTGCCTGTTGGGCTGCAAATCTTTCAAGACGAGGAGAGCTTTATTCTGGCTGGCCGAGAAAATGTCCCATTAGTAATGAGAAATGGGCTGTACATTTTAAAACACATCAAACCGCAATTAGTTTCAAATATATTTTTTCATTTCAAGATTTTAAACTACATTAATTTTTATGCGTGAGTATTTGTTGATTTTATATTGATATACATTTATTTTAAAATCAGCTTGAATGTGAGTCTAAATTTCGGGATTAAAACAGTTCGAACTGCACCAAAATATGCAAAATTTCAGATAATTTTTAACCGTGGCCACAATATGGGCTGTAATGCTAACAAAAAGAATATGGGCTCCAAAAACCTTAAGAATTAGCAATGGGCTGTAAATTATTAGAAATAATGGCAGATGAGTTGTATGCTGTTTTCCACAGATTTGGGGCTTTCCTAAAAAGGTTGACGACAAGCAGCTACGGTTGATGTCCATCCAACGGCCGCCGTGCTTCTTCAATCTCGCCTTCCCTGCTTCCAAATTGCCAAGCAAGCGCCAAGGGACTGCTCGCTTCCTCCTCCCCAAGCCGGCAGTGTTGCCAAGCAGCCTCACCGCCCCATCAGATTCCCATCGCTGGCCTAGCCATCCCTCTACTCACCCACACCGCCGTTATTCTCCGCGACGGCAGACGAACCAAGAAACCTCAGACAACAGATTTCCTCCGCGGGAAACAATCGCCGAAGTCTTCCTCGCCTCCGTCGCCCCTTCCTAGGCTCATTGCCGCCCACCGCTGCAGGTGTTTCGACGCGGCGTGGTCAATGTGGATAACGACCGACTTCCATCGGAAGAGTACTATGTGGAGAGGTCGATAACCGGGTCCACGGCCGCAGCAAGGAAGTGTATCCATATTACGCCAAAATAATTATTCCACCACCGACAATGGGACCCACCGGACGGGCCACCGATTTTGCGAAAAAACGCTTCTTTGACTGTTGGGACCCACCAGCTACACCTTCACATGCAAGGAAGTGCGTCCGCAAATAAACGATTCGCCGACCGCCGGGACCCACTAGTTACATCTTCGCACGCAAGGAAGTGCGTCCGAAAAAAACGATCCGCCGACCGCCGGGACCCACCAGCCACATCTTCGCAGGGAAGTGCTCGATACCGACCCACCTGGTCAAGCGCACGAAGCGTTGTCATTCTGCTCGCGAACGGTACGCATATATACTTATGGATGTAGAGGCGCGACGCAGTCATAGTAGAGGCGCCGACGTAGCATGTACACGCACGCATAGCCGCCGTGGTGCAAAGAAATACGCCACGTATGTGTACATACGGGCGGGTCTCGAACGCTTATCACAAGATACGCACGACGAGGGCTCGTGGTACATGGCTGGGTCGGAACGAGAAACAAAGTCGCCGCCGTGTTCATGGGGAGGCAACGGAATGCGCCGTGTTCATGGGGAGGCAACGGAACGCGCCGTGTTCAACGGGAGGCAACGAACGCATGGGAGCCAACCGCCGGGTCGGAATGTAATGCGTGATCGTGTTCATCGGGAGGGCATGGACGGAACAGACGATGGAAACGTGGCTCGCGCATCACGAACGGAGGAAACGGACCTCCTACGCTCGAACGGGTCCCGTTGATCGGGAGGTGTGTCGCATCGCAAACGGAGGAAACGGACCTCCTACGGTCAAACGGGGTCCTGTTGATCGAGGGTGTGGCGATCAAGAACGGAGGAAACGGACCTCCTACGGTCAAACGGGGTCCTGCTGATCGGGAGGGTGTGGCGCATCGCAAAACCGATTTAAACGGACTTGTGTTGGAGCGCCACGGTCAAAATAGGGGTCCTGTTCATCGGAGGGGTGTGGCGCATCGCAAAACAGACTCCACGGATACCGTTCATCTCCACCGCCGACCTCCTCCAGCCTCCACGGCTATTGTCGACCTCCTCCAGCCTCCACGGCCATTGTCGACCTCCTCCACCTCCACGGGCTATTGTCGACCTCCTCCAGCCTTCACGGGCTCCTGCTCATCCAGCCTCCACCGCCGCTACTCCACCGCCACTGCTCAACCACCCTCCACAGCACCCTCCACCGCTCACTGCTCATCCAGCCCTCCACACCACAGGTCCTGCTCAACCACCCTCCACGGCCACCCTCCACCGCTCATCGCTCATCCAGCCCTCCACACCACGGGTCCTGCTCATCCAGAGGCAACGCCACCGCTAATTGTTCATCCAACCCCCTCCCGCAACGCCACCGCTCATCCAATCGATCGGCTTCAGCTTAGCAAAGCAGCAGCGGCGAATCACTCCATCGGGTTGTTAACAAACATCGATCGATCGCCGGGTTCAAGAACGCGAGTTCGCAGGCAAATGCTTGGGTTCAGCGAGCCCAACGCCGCCAGTTCGCTTAGAGCTAACGCCGCACACACGCTGCACGCACGAGAAACGCGCATCGCCGCCCCAAATCCCACCGTAATCGCAACTCCTCAAATTTTCCCACCCTCGCTTCTACCACGGTTTTTTCCGTCATGGACGCACCCAAAGATTGTCATGCGATGCGCTCTCGCCCGCCCAGACGAAAAGCCCATTTTCTCTCATGATTTTTTGTCATAGAAGTAGGAGCCCACCACATTTATGATGATACCGGTTCTCCACAATTATCGCCATAGAAGTGTCATATGTATGACAAAAAAATTTGTTCGCCCAAAATGTCACGGATGTGTCTTTTTATAGTGCTCACACCGCAGCCGAACCAAAGGAACCTCGATTCTCTCCGCTGGCTTCCACTGCTAGGCCTTTTCCCAAGACCGCATCGCCTCCTTCCTAGGCTCGCCGCCGCCCACCGCCGTGGTGCTCTCAACGCGCGTGGTCAACGTGGTCAAGGAACCACTTCCATCGGAAGAGTACCGTATATGGAGAGGTCGATACCGGGTCCACGGCCACAACCCAGTTTTTTGTTATTTGCCAAGTAAGTCGCTTTGTCAGTGCCTGGGCTGCAAATCTTTCAAGACGAGGAGAGCTTTCATTCTGGCTGGCCGAGAAAATGGCCCATCAAGAATGAGAAATGGGCTGTACATTTTAAAACACATCAAACCGCAATTAGTTTCAAATATCTTTTTTTCATTTCGTTATTTTAAATTACATTAATTTTATGCGTGAGAATTTGTTGGATTTTATATTGATATACATTTATATTTAAAATTAGTTTGAATGTGAGTCAAATTTCGGGATTAAAAACAGTTCGACCGACCAAATATGCAAAATTTCAGATAATTTTTAACCGTGGCTACAAGATGGGCTCTAATGCTAACAAAAAGAATATGGGCTCCAAAAAACTTAAGAATTAGCAATGGGCTGTAAATTATTAGAAATAATGGCTGATGGGTTGTATGCTATTTTCCATAGATTTGAGGCTTTCCTAAAAAAGGTTGACGACAAGCAAGGATCGTTGGATGGCCATCCAATGGCCGCCGTGCTTCTTCAATCTCGCTCTTCCTGCTCCAAATGGCCAAACAAGCGCCAAGGGACTGCTCGCTTCCTCCTCCTCAAGGCCGGGTCAGATCACAAGACAGCCTCACCGCCCCACTGCATTCTATCATCGCCTAGCCATCCTCTACTCACCCACACCGCCGTTATTCTCCGGCGACGGCAGATAAACCAAGAACCTCGCTCACCAGATTCTCCGCGGGAAACAACTGCTGAGTCTTCCCCGCCTCCGTGTCGTTTCCTTCCTAGGCCTCGCCGCCGCCCACCGCCTCGGTGTTTCGGGCGCGCTCGGTCAACGTGGTCAACGATCGACATGCATCCGGCGGATCAGACGTGGAGAGGCCGATACTGGGTCCATGGCCGCACGCAAGGAAATGCCTCCTTATTACGCCGCAAATAATGATTCTCCACCGACATCGTGGACCCACCGAAAGGGCCTCAGATTTCGTGAAAAACGCTACACTACCGACAAACACACCCACCAGCTATATCTTCGCACGCAAGGAAGTGCCTCCTTATTACGCACAAAAATATATGAATACTCCGCTTGTTAGCTGGGACCCAGTATAGTGGCAGTGCTGACTTGTGGGCCTACTTAGTTGACGGGACGGAGGGCTTTGACAACTTAGTCAATATGCACGATTCTAGCTCCAAGGACCGTGACGATGTCCATCCAACGGCCGAGTGCTTCTTCAACCTCCGGTCTTCTTGCTCCAAATTACCAAACCAGCGCCGGTCGTGCCTCGTGCTCCTCGCCTCCGTGGCTGGGCTATGATGTGGCGAGGCCTCACCGCCTCTACTACTCCTACCGCGCCAGGCCATCCTCTACTCACCCACACCCCTCGTTATTCTGTGGCGACGGCAGCCTCACACCGCAGCCTGAATGAGTGAACCTCATACTCCTCACGCTGGGCATCCATCGCTGCTGTTTTCCCTGCTCCGCCGCCCCTTCCTAGGCTCGCGCCGCCCACCGCCTCGGTGCTCTCGGTGTGGTGTGGTCAACGTGGTCAAGGAACGGCTTCCATCGGACATGGATCAGACGTGGAGAGGCCGATACTGGGTCCACGGCCGCAGCAAGGAAGTACCTCCTTATTACGCCGCAAAATAATTATTCTCCACCGACAATGGGACCCACCGGACGGGCCACCATATTTCGCGAAAAAATGTTTCCTCGATCATTGGGGACCCACCACTACACCTTCGCACGCAAGGAAGTGCGCCTCGGCAAAAAATGATTCGCCTCGATCGCCGGGACCCACCAGCTACATCTTGGCACGCAAGGAAGTGCGTCCGGCAAAAAACAAAATGATTCGCCGATCGACCGGACCCACCAGCTACATCTTCGACGCAAGGAAGTGCTTGACACCGGACCCACCTGGTCGGCGCACGAGCGTTGTCATTCTGGTCGTGAACGGTACGATATATATACCGGTGGATGTAGAGGCGCCGCACGCGTCATAGTAGAGGCGCGCGACGTAGCATGTACACGCACGCATAAAGGGCGAGGGTGCAAGAAAGAAAATACGCCACGCACGCATATACGGGCAGGTTCTCGAACGCCTACTCGCGATACGCACATGGCTGGGTCGAACAGAGAAACAGCGCCCTCGCTGTGTTCATGGGGAGGCAACGGAATGCGCCGTGGTTCATGGGGAGGCAACGGAATGCGCCGTGTTCATCGGGAGGCAACGGAACGCGTGGGAGACAACCGACTGGGTCGGAACGGAATGTGTGGTCGTGTTCATCGGGAGAGCTTGGATGGAACAGGCGATGGAAACGAGGCCTGGTGTACCACACAACGGACGAAACGACCTTGTGTTCGACCAGCCATGTTCGTAACGGGATCCTGTTCATCGGGAGGGGTCTGGCGTACCGCAAAACGGAGGAAACGGACCTCCTACGGTCGAAACGGGGTTCATGTTGATCGGGAGGGGTGTGGCGTACCGCAAAACGGAGGAAACAGACCTCCTACGATCGAAACGGGGATCCTGTTGATTGGGAGGGTGTGGCGATCGCAAAACGGATTTAAACGGACCTGTGTTGGAGCACTACGGTCAAACGGGGTCCTGTTTATCGGGAGGGTGGTGTACCGCAAAACGGACTCCACGGATACCGCTCATCTCCACCATCGACCTCCTCCGCCTCCACGGCCACCGTCGACCTCCTCCACCTCCACGGCTACCACGACCTCCTCCACCTCCACGGCCCCCGCTCATCCAGCCTCCACCGCTACTCCACCGGATATCGCTCAACCACCCTCCACGGGCACCCTCCACCGCCTATTGTTCATCCAGCCTCCACACCACGGGTCCCGCTCAACCACCCTCCACGGCCACCTCTCCACCTTCTACTGCTCATCCAGCCCTCCACACCATGGGGTCTTGTTCATCCAGAGGCAACGCCACCGCCATCGCTCATCCAAACCCCTCCCCGCAACGCCACTGCTCATCCAATTGATCGGCTTTAGTTAGCAGTAGCAGCCGGCGAATCGCCCATCGGGTTCGCCAACAGCCATCGTTGATCGCCGGTTCGTGAACGCGAGCTCGCAGGCAATCGCCGGGTTCGTTAGAGCCCAACGCCGCCGGGTTCGCTTAGAGCCAACGCCGCACACACGCCACAAGACGCACGAGAGAACGCGATCGCCGCCCCCGACCTCCCACCGTAACCGCAACTCCCCAAAATTTTCCTCCCTCGCTTCTACCACGGTTTTTCCGTCATGGACGGCCCAAAGGATGTCATGCAGCTGCGCCTCCGCCCGCCCAGACGAAAAGCTCATTTTCTCACATGATTTTTGTCATAGAAGTAGGAGCCCACCACATCTATGATG